>JAMKCH010050040.1:0-25306 GCA_023653785.1 Ophioderma brevispina
AATACAGCTCAGGAAGGTCTGCAGTGGTTAACCTTTGTTGGTAACTATAGAACACAGTTTGATGTTTAAAATGGTGCAAAAATCAGAAATTCGTGTAAAAACAAAAGCACCAGGGTTGACACTGCCCTTAACATGAATATCCTTGTGTTATTTCCCGATTTCCCCTCAAGGTTTTTTTCAGAGGGGGCACTCTGCCCCCTTTCCCCCCCCCCTCCCCACGTGGCTACGCCACTGGGTGTGTGTCAGTGTGTGTGTACGGGTGTGTATGTGTGGCATGTGTATGTGTATGCATGTTTGTGTTTAATTAACCCAAATCACTATTTACACACAAGAAGAAAAACCTCTATTTAGCTTCTGAGTAAAGTTTTTAAAACTCCACTTTTTAATTTTTTTTTTACTTTTTTATTTCGCCCTTATTTTTTGGTCATTTTTATCCCTAGAATCGAATATAGTCAAAATTATCAGGTATTGCTTAAAACTTGCTTTTAATAATAAAGAATGGAATAATTTCACTTTTCTCCACTTCTTCAAATAAATGAGTTTAAGTCCTGTTTCACAGGTAGACGCAACTTTTGTCAATCAAGGGGTCCAATTTTCAAACTTGATAGACTTTTTGTTGTGTGTTTATGAGGTTAAGGATGTCATATTTTAGAATTTTAGGTTCTGGAGTTTAACCTTATGTAAATACCAAAATATTACATTTTAATTTTTGACAAATACATAATATTGTAAGGAAAATGTGTATTTCTTCTTGGGGTTCTAAAGTGTTTATGGTACATGAAGTTATAGTCTGATTTTTTATTCCTGTCAGTAAACGCATGGTAAGAATTTATTTGGAGGGGATGCGTTGAGATTAAATATGAAAAGCCGTAAATGCTCAAGTTTGTTCAACTGAATTGATGCTGTAACCCATTTTACATGAACCTTTTTGCATCAAATATGTAAAGGCTCCATACCAGAATCAATTGAGTAATTGTCGTAGAATCTGAGACATGCTATCGATTCCTTTGTTTGGAGTCAATCAAAGAACGGATCACAAAGTGTCATGAATATCGAGGCCGGGTGAACCTCTTAACGTCGAGGAGGTTTATGCCATGTAAATATTGTAGTTTTTTATGAGTGGCCAACTCTTAGTACTTAGACAAATTATTTGACCAAGATGTCATGCATTATTTCTGGAACAAGGCGAATAAATGTAAACGTATCAGATTTTCTAATATTCCTTAGTTACGTAAAAGAACTTTGGCGGGTAATAATTATTCCTATCATTTTCTTTTCTTATGGTGAACGCTTCAGAGTTTGTTCAAGTTTGGTGTTTGGAATTTATTCAGTTCATTTTTGTTCGTGAGAAAAGGGGCATTTTTTAATTATGGCCTTAAGCTGATCTGGTATCGTCACATCGAATTTCTATTGTATTGATTGGGTAAGTATGCAACCTCTCAGAACGAATGGAATCGTCGACACGTCCCAAAAACTTTTAATGAACTGACAGGAATAAAAATCCTACTATAATTGTGTGTGCTTTTGGTATTTGAAATATACCTGTTATACAATTATCTGTTGTAGGAGCATGTTTTAAAAAGGGGTTTTGAGTTCGAGGTGGGTGCAGGGCTTGAAATAAGGATTTCAGATCCAGGAGCAATTTTTGGTGTTTTTAACATTTTATTGCCCCTGGTCTATTCAAATGAACAGTTTTGTTTCAGAACCAGGGGCATTTTGCCTTTTAGCAGGGGTAAATTTGCCCCTTGCCCCTGCTTAATTCAAGCCTTGGGTGGGTGGTTTGAGGAAGAGGTGTTGACCAAAGAGGACATGGAGGAAGCAAGTGGAGGAGGAGAGTAGGAGGGTTGGGTTGAGGATGGGGGATGCATTGAATCGGGTGAAGTAGAAGGAGGGAGTAAGGGCAATTGCTACGAATGTGAGGTGAATCCGGCCACCCCCGGTTGTGGGGATTTAAAACTTTGGTTTTACTACTACTACTACTGTCAAAATATGAGCATTACAGATCAAATTTTTAAAAATTTTATGCTCCATTTAATGCCTTTTAAAGGCTAAAAATGGGTACTTCATGTGATAAAGTTTTAATAATATAACTAAAATATACACAGATCACACTAATTTTCCTTGAATTACTAAGTCAATGTATGGGAAACACACACAAGAAATTTGGGCAAATGTTGTTAATTATAGCCAAAAAAATACTGGGTAAATTGGTAAATTCCTGGACGTGACTGTGAACAGAAATTTTGACCTAAAAGAAGGCCTGTTGAGTTATTACTTAATAATAAACTGCTTTTGTGGCTACTCCAGTTAAGGTCCCATACTAAGTTACTAACTGCAAACAAATACAATTCCACAGTGGATTTTTTTTTTTTTTAGTGGATTTGTTTTTTTTTTTTAATTCCATCGGACTTAGTTAATACCGGTAATAACTACACGTGTGGACACGACTTTAGTCTAGATCTGGCGTAAGTTGAGATTTTAAGTAAAATGGTCGGCTGATGGTGACAGAAGTGTCATAATTGAAAAGTGACATAGTTGATGGTATCATAATCGGCAGTGATATAGCTGATGATACCTTGATTTTGGTACCAATATATAGCTATGGTCCCCCTCTTTCCATTGTGAGTACCAATATGCCTAGCATTACGTCACAGTGACGTCATAACTTTCGCATTCGCATGTAAGCAAAACTCAATTTCCACAGACACACACACAGTGTGGAATAGGGAAAAATTAATTTTTTGCCAAAAGTTATGAATACCCGATTTTCATGCGGTTTTTGGCTCTACGTTTTGGGAAATGACTAATATAATGAGAGCATTTTAGTGCTATGATAATGTTTTTGAGTTGCTAAAATTGCGAAATATCAATTTTCCACCCTATATTCAGTATTTTCATATTTTCCTCAACATATGACGTCATAGTGACGTCATAATGGGGATGTTGGTACTTATTTTGATGGAAAGAAGGAACTCTAAGCTATCCTGTAGTACCAAATTTACAATTCCACACACTTCTAATATTCCAATACTGCTTGCATAGGTATTTGTTTGTTACTTCAGTCTTGGCAGGATGTGACTGTGAACGGAAATTGCGGAAGTGCAAAATTGCATTTTTTACTTTAACCAAACACACTTGAAAATAAAATTTCCATTCACTTTTCCATACATCAACTATAAACATACTATATATTCAAAGCAGTATAATCTGTCTGGGGGTTATTTTCTCCATTTAAATACATGTTTTTAAGGTTGACAAATATTGGATCAGATTTGACCACTTGGGACTGGCTGTGACAACAGCTGTCTCCTGAAATACAAAGAGAAGGAACTTTGTTAAGACAGTGGAGGTAGGCTCTGTAGGGATATAAGTAAAAATACCCACAATGATCTTTCAGTCCCTTCTATTTTTACACACAGTAGTCCAAAAGTCAAAACTGCAAAAGGTGAAAACAAAAAATCAATTATCCAGGGTTGTTGGTTGTTGATTTGTTTCTGATTTTAAAAAAAAATTGAAGAAATCAAGATTTGTTTTATTTAAATCAGATTTTTAATTTTTTTTTTTAAATTTTAATTGATTTTTTTAAATCAGAAGTTTTCCATAGCCCCTCTTAATCTTCAAATGAATGGGATGATACTAGAAGATGTGAATACAGTGTTTTCTATCAAACAAATCTTACAGGTTACATTTTGGCAATACTTTAAATTTAAAGAGCATTTTAATCATTTCAATACTATCTATTTCATGCCGACATCAGTAGCTACGGAATGTAACAGAAGTTAACTTTTAAGTAGAGCTACAACAGAACAAAGATTTTGAATCATTTAGTTTGTAATTTGAACAAAAAATGTTTAGCTTTTAAATTAAATCAACACTTTTGTACAAAAAATCATCAAAGTTCTAATGAGTTTGTAAAAATATCAAGCCACTGTATTTAAAAATTGAATACATTTACATGTAAGTTATAGAATCTAGGAGTCCACACCAGGCGTTTCTGGGTTTCAAAGCAAAACTGAAATCGGTTTTGAAGGTTTGGGTTTTTAATTTTGCATTGAGAATTTGCAAAAGTGCAAGAAATAGCAAACCACCTTCAAATTTCAAAATCATTTTCCTTTCAAAATTTAAAAAAAAACTCAAGGTTGTTGACAAGTGAAAAGTGATTTAAATCAGGTTGTCCATGTATATTTTAATCATGCCTGATTTACATCAAGTAATGATATCAATTACCAATAGATCTAGACGCTTATTAAAACCATTCCAATTGATTGATTTCATATGTTACGATACAATGTTATGTTAAAATCCATATTTTTGAAGCTGATTAACAAATGGGTGGTAAAATTCCAGGTCAATTTTTGTGATAAGTGATAAATAGAAACTTGTACCATCAACTCCCTGGATGCCAGTTTTGCTTTTTAAAATGTGCAAAACTGCAAGACAAAACAGACTAGATAGAAAGAATTTTACAAATACAAAACAAATTTCTCAAAATTAAAAAAAAAATAAAAAGTTAATTTAAATAAATGATTTAAAAACAAATCAATTTTAATCACGATTTAAATCGCTGATTTAAATCAGCATGATTTAAATTAATCAAACAACCCTGCAATTATCTGAGACACTGTACCAGAAATGAACAAATGTGCAGGCAGCTTTGTGAGACGTATGCTATTTAGTGGGTGAGCCAGGCATGTTGGTCGGTACCAAGAGAAGATATCAGTAGCTTCCCACAATGCATTGCTTCCAATGGAGGTTTTGTACAGGTAGACATGAATCGTTAGAGATGAAACATTCTTAAAACGCAAGTTTGTGATCAGTACTGTCAATTTAGCCATGTTTCATCTCTAACGATTCACATCAGTAGCTGTACAAAAACCTCCATTGGAAGCAATGCATTGTGGGAAGCTACTGATATTGTCGGTACCACCTGGGGGGGCAAAGAGGCATTTATACCAGCACTACCTCATACTATGACATACACAAAAATGTATGATGGCCATTCTGAAGGGGCAGCTTAAGCGAGATACGGGGTCCCAAAAGATTATACAGGGGTCAGAATTGAAATGTGGTCCAATGTTGTTGAATTGCATATACCAAAATGTTCGTATGATCACAAGGATTTAAAAAAAATATAGTTTGTAAAAAAAAAAAAAAAAAAAAAAAAAAAAAAAAAAAAAAAAAAAAAAAAAAAAAAAAAAAAAAAAAAAAAAAAAAAAAAAAAAAAAAAAAAAAAAAAAAAAAAGGTGAAATTTAGCATCTACAGGGCTCAAATACTAAAAAACGCTTCAATTTCAGCGGAAATGGTCTCATTGTTTGTAATGTTATCACAATTAAAATAAGGAATAGTTTGGACCATCTGCAATGTGAAATTAACAAGTTACGCACATCATTAGTACTACCCCTATACTCCTGCAGGCAGCTTTGTGCGACATAGAAATTTTAATAAAATAAATGTGTACTTATATTAGGACTCAACAGTTAGAGGATCTGGGACAAGGATCGATGGCTATTATCAATAACTAATTTTACAATAATATTGTAGAGTCTGTTTCCAGTGTTTAAAATACAATGTGCACACATGCACAAATGTGAAATGCATGCAACTTGCACATGTGCATGTTAAATGTTAGTCATGAAATTGATACATCTGGGCTATTCCATGTCAACACTCAAGATGTGCACCGCAGCATGTCATGGATTTTTTTCTTTTTTGGTGTGATGATATTGATGAGAAATGAAAATCCTGAAGTTTTGAGCTTCATACCACCTTTCGTTTTCCTGCAGGAGCATCAGAAATTTAGGGGGGTCACCACCAAAAATGCTGTGTGATGCGAAAGACACTTTTGAGAGGGCCATGAATTTGTAATGGAACCCTCCAGAACTTTGAAAATCACTATCTGGGGTATGTTTTTGGTGTAGAATTCAAATCTGGCATCCAAAATGTATAGCTCCTTTACTTTTAAAGTTATTTGGGTGTAAAAATGCAATATATTTCATCTGGGACCAAGTTTGGGGGGCCAGAACTCCGCAAGTAACAATATTTTTATCGTACATTTTTTGCTAATCCGAGTCACACTGCAGAACTTTCTACCAGTACAATAATAAACACATTAGGTTAAGTAATAAGTGAGTTACAGCCCATTGAAAAATCCTAATTTTGCATTTTGACATATTGACCCCCCTGAAAATCAATGTTGACATTCCACATCACCCCTCTACTTCAGATATGTTGAAGATACAACATTAAAGAACTATTCTTGAAAGAACCAGCTTGGTGTCTTGATGTCTTCATTGTTTTCAGCACAAAAAACTTTGTTGATATCCCCATAGAATGTATATGGTGATATACACTGTGCATGTACAATGACCTCTGGGTCACATATACCTTTGTGTGGTAACTTTGAGTGTGTATTTTGTTGTGAAAATTGAAGACACCAAGCTAGTTCTTTCAAGGAATGTTGTTTAGTGATATATCTTCAACATATCTGAAGTAGAGGGGTGGTGTCGAATGTCAACATTGGTTTTCAGGGGGGTCAAAATGTGTCAATAAAGTACAATTACCATTTTCAACAGGCTTTACCTCACTTATTTACTTTTCTAATGTGTTCATAATTGTATTGGTTTCAAGTTCTTCTATGTAACTCTGATTGACTAAAATTTGGACAGTAAAAATATTCTTACTTTAGGAGTTATGACCCCCCAAACATGGCCCCGAATGAACAAAGGTGCATATTTAGGCCTCATTAACTCTAAAAGTAAACACTGCTATGAACTGCTGATGCCAGATTTTTGATTCATACACCATTTTACCCCTAAATAGTGATGTTCAAGTTGTATGGGACTCTATTACTAAACTGGGACCCTCTCAACATAGTCTTTTTTTTCAACATCGGGCTGCCATTTTGATGGTTACCCCCCTAAATTTCTCAATGCTCCTGCGGGAAAACAAATGACTATGTGCTCTCAATTTTCAGGATTCTCTTATATCATCAATGTCTATCTACCACCACACTTAAAGCGAAAAAACTCCATGACTTTGCTCTTTGCACTCTCGAATGTTGACATGGAAAGCCCATCTGAACAAAATAACATACGGGCCATTATTCACAATCAGTGGTTGTAACTTTCAGTTCTGACACTTCCATTAATGTATCTCACTAATTCATGAAGAATTTTCAAGATAGTTGCTGTGTAACGATCCTATATAGGGGCTTAGCTCCGCTAGCTACACACTCCTTATTTTTTTCTTTGGATTTGGTGGCCATTTATGTGGTCAACATTGGCACTTTTGGGTTGTACCCCAAATTACATCTATTTTTTTCTCAAAGCCCTGTACTTTTTTTCCCCTGCATGATTCCCAGTTTTTGTTTTATTATTAATTAATAGAACAAGTGTTCCAACCTATAATGCATTTTGGTTTTCCCACATTTTCTTGTTCTTTCTTGCGTCTCATTTCGAGACATGTCATTGCAATCACGCTTTTCGAGGTGACATTTTTCCGTTACAAATGATGCCTATTTTATAACAAACGTTTACTCCCTTATATTATTTAATAAGAATTCTCTCTGTTTTGGTGTATTGCACAACTACCAGTATTACTTGCATTTAGTTTGCAAAAGAATTTGATCCTTCGCCTCTTTAAGATTTTGTGCGCACTTCAAATTCAATGTACCTTTTCCGTTACATTTTCGTCCACTATCCGCAACACTGATAGTGTTTATTTTTAAAGAGAATACAATGGCCATTTTTTGAACTTCTTTAAATGTTTTTTAAAATTCCTTACTTGAATAACAGTTTTAAAAATACAACCAAACATATTTCCAATTATACCACACTGACTGCCTGCCTTTCCGTTAGCACCTGTCCCTCCGAAACCCATTTTCCACTTCGAAACATTAAGTTTAAACCTCTCAGCTTTAACTTGCTTTATTAGAAATCTCTTGCTGCTGATAGCTCTGTTGGTAGTGATCAGTAGTGATGCTCATGATATGTGACACTCACCAAGTGCTGCACAAGTCAACCTGTAAAATTTTTCCCTAAGACTGAATTTTTTTGTCTTCGGAGATGACCATCATTTTGTTAACAATGTAAATTGCTCTTTTTGGAGATTGGAGGCCTTACTGTGTCTGACTGGTGATGTTTTAAAAAAGTTAATACCTTGGAAAGAAACTATTGCAAATGATAATAATGGATTTATAACATACAGATTGATAAATTTGACTAATGAACAGTGTATTCGTGTTTATTTGTTTCTTTTGTGTAATTTGAATAGACATGGCCAGACACTTACATGTCCCTTGGTGACAGTAATGTGCCTGAATTGTTTTGTTGTTTAACTAAATTATGATTCCTTAAATCTTCTTACGATAATAAAATAGTTATAATCTTGACCAAACAACATGTTGTGCATGTTTTTGAGAGCAATACCCACATTTATTAATCATGTGGTTTCGGAGTTGACATTTTTTGTTAACATGCATATAACAACATTATTGCAAGGCCTAGCTTGTGTGTCATTAATTAGTCAAGTAACAAATTTTTAAACGCAAAAATAGTTAGTTATAACGAATTATTAGCACTACCCTGCAGGGTCATTCTATGCCACAACAAAGAGTTCACATACATCTTGAGTTTTTTCCATGACTTGCTTGGGAATAATGCTAAGCTTAGATCCCCAACGAAATCCATATATTCCATTCTTTTCATAGAGGGGTTCATCAAAGTTTCACAACTCTGAGCAAAATTCAGTCATTTGCATTTGCATAAAACAAAGTAATCATTTAAACAAACTGTAAATCTTAATAAGCAACTAGATCAGGCACCGAGCTATTACCATGGGTAAACTGAGAAACTGGAATTAACTTTGACATTTTTTCTTTAAAATTCTCCTTGTAAGTTCGTATGTGAAATATTTCCATTTCAGGGGCAGATTGGCAGGGACTATTGCGCGGTAGGGTCTTAAAAGACTCAAGGATTTCATGCAGCATGTGCAGTAATTTTCACTGACCCCAATATAGAAAGGGTAAATTCCCCTTGACCTAAGTTTTTGATATTATTGTTGCTTTCATGTTCGTGACCCTTACTTTGAGTTGACTCCAATTTGTGCCCATGAATTTGAGATTTACTCCAATTTTGACTCTGAGAATTTACCTTTATGAAATTACTGGTGTGAGGGTGGCCGGTAAAAAACCAGGCGGTTTAAACCGACCGGTTTAAACCGCAAGATTTATGCCACCTATTTTGGCAAAACTGGCAAAAACCTCATTTTGTCAAAAAATGCTTTTGAAATATTAAAAAAATGTAATTGTTGGTTTTACAAACGTATATTACTATGTAGAAGCCAGAATAACAATACAGAACAAAAGTGGTGAACGTAAAGTAACACACAATTTCTGGTTTTTAATTACATAGATACATACAGTTTGACTAGTAACATGACTTACTTATGTAGTAAATGAATATCATAGACTCGCATATGTATACCATACTTAGTGAAATATGGAAAATGGACCGAAAATTCAACATGTAGCTGAACTTGATCTGTAGGCAGAAGATAAAATTTATTAAATAGTAAATAAATGGAATAAATTTTGAAAAAAAAGGGCAAGTACTCCCATTTAGATTGAAGTGTATGTAAATCCACAGCTGGTATTTGAGTTCTGCTGCAGATCTTTCAAGTTTTGAAAAAAGTGTTAAAGGGCACTTTTCTGTTTTATTTTTTTTTTCCACAAGGTTTTATCCGTTTTTTTGTGTTTCTGTAATTGAAGAATAAAATAATGCAAGGTAAGTGACCAGCTAAGTTAAAGAGGGACTTAATTTAGTATGCGATACCACTAAAATGACTTGCATGACGACCTCAGCCATTTCCTAGTTTTGGCCGGTTTAAAAGTTTATGCGGTTTTAAAACCAAGGTGTAACGTTTCTGGCAAAAACCAGTTTTTGCCGGCATAAAGCCAACACTGCTGGTGTGCCTCCATGTTGATGCAGGCCCAAAAAAAGTAATGGTGACCCATGTGGAAAAAGTCACTAGCGGCAAATGCATAGCATTGTCCCAGAGACTGGTTTTCTTGATGCTTAAGTGTAACCTTAAAGTATGTAATGGATTATCTTTCAACAGTATTGTTGTAATTTTGTTTGTTGCTTCTTCCTATTTAATTAAATGGGTTAGGTTATACTTTCAGTTGATACAAAAATGAAATACTTTACTATTTTAAGTGCAATGTCTAGCTCTGCAAGTAAATCAGAAATGACTATGTACTGCACAGGTCGGTTGACCAGCTGTGCAAATTGAGCAATACTACACATTTTGAGTTCTAGAAACCCCTCATCATGTGAAATTACTATGACCGTACATGTAGTGCTTTTGGGCACCAACAGCTATTGATCCATGCTGCAGAAGGGGTGGTGATCTAAATGCATTAACTGCATATCTGTGCTCATTCCTACAGGCAAGAAATCTAAATTTTATGCCCTCCTAAAAGTTAGGTTCCCTTTAATAAGGTGGCCTGATAAAAAAGACATCACTATATAAAAATTAACATGAACTGCTAGGGTAACACCATGCAGCTCAAGAGACTTGATTGTTTTTTTTTTGTGTGTTTTTATGTTTTGCATCAGATGAAAGTATACTTTTCCACTAAATATAAAGGACCGTTACCATATTTAAATGCTAAATGGTATTTGTTTTTGCTCACCAAATGACTTTGCCAATAATTTTATTACAACAATACAATGTTTACCATATCCTATATGTTCTTAAGATAAAATAGTCAACACGCCTTTTCCAACTAATTCAGTGTCTAGTTAGTATCACTAGCCAATATAAGTTCAAAATTATATGCTTATCTTACGGGGGCATGACATTTAATACCGTACATTACATGGACCATAGCCCGTTTAAAATAGATGGAGGAAAATGCATTCGAAACAAATGCATGAAATATTTCAAATAACTAGTGTACTTTATCACGATGCAAAAGGCTTATAATTCTACTCCAGGACAATCAAACACCAAAATAAAAAAAGTGGGAGGGGTAATTTAATAATAACACAACTTTAAGGGGTCCGAACCTTTGCGAGCACATATTTTTTTCTCCGTCATACAATCGTGCAGCGCATTTAAAAACTCCTCAGAAGAATAATTTATGCCAGTTGATCCCTATAATTAAGGGGATCACCATGAAGGCTTAGGTACAGGTAATAACATAATCACTTGATCAATGGGAGTGGCCCACGTATCAACAACTGGCAGCAGGTAATGTGCTGGAATGTTTGAATTCAGCAAGAGTCTCATTGAGAACATGGAATTAATTGTTTGTTGTCAACCCAAATGATGGAATTTTTGCTCAGTCCTAAACTTTTACAGGCCGCTTTAAGATGAACATGATTTTTTTTTGTTTAATCTTGTGACCTTGGAAATCAGAAAGCCAGGATGCCTGGGCGGCAAAATGAAAAAGCAAAAATCAAAGATGGTGAACCCCGGTTTTGGCATGGAACCTGCCAGCCATCTTTTTTTCTTTATTTGTTAACACTGTAGCAACACATCTCATCTTTTAAGAAACAAAACTTGCTATGCAATGGTAATCATGGGCTATGATTTAAATAAAGACTCCAACCAAAAATGAAAATCGAAATTGAAAAACAGTAATGAAAATGAGCTTTGAAATGGAAAACAGATCTGTAAAATAGGACAAATTCTAAGTTCTATGGTTCTTCAGGATGAGAATAAACCTTTCTCATTTGTGTTAACCAATGTTGCCTCCAAAATGAATTTTTTTTCAAAATAATATAAAATAGCATAACAAAGTTTGAGTTTTTTATGATGGTTTTTATGCCAATGTTATTTTTTTAGATACACAATGCTGAGAATGTGGCACACAAAGTGGATTTTTCGTAGATTTTTATTTTTATTATAGCTTGTTCAAGTACACTGTTTGCCTCGATCTGCAACCTCTGTGTAATACAAGTGTCTGCTTGTTTTATTTGGTCAACATAAGGAATTCTTCCTCTGTAAACTAGAATGAATAGTGTTAAAATGAACAAATTATAACCAGTTCTGTGTTATTAATCAACACCACACACAGGTCATGAAAACAATTTGTTCACATCTTTGGTCACCGTCCGAAAAAAACGACTGCATCTCTTGCAAAGTGCTAGAATTTTATACATGAAAATTTTCTAAATAAAAAGTTTTTTTGTTTTTGTTTGCAGGAAGTAACATTTGAAGAACTGTGCCAAGGAGTCTCATGTGGATTGTAATTTTTTAAACAAATGTTAGTTCCCTGCAACGTAGACAATAGGTAATTTATAGAGTATAATTCACCTTAGATTTTGTTTTGGACACCTTTCAAAGTCGATTTGTATTTCCTATAATTTAGAAGGAATTGAAGATGTTGTTGCAATGCAAAATTAGAGCCAGTCTCAATTTTATCAACAAAAGCCATGGTAAAATATTTGTCACTCGAAAATGTTCACAATAACTGCACCTCCGAAACGACGCAAACTTTGTAAATTCAACGTTGTTAAGAATTACAGATTTTTCTGCAAATTGGTCAGGATAGTAAACCATCATTGAACGAGATTTAATACAGGGAGCATGATGGGGTTGGCTCTTGAAAACACATTTTAGAAATTAAAAAATTGTGCGTTTGTTGTGATCTGAGATTTTCCGTCAAAATTTGCTCCTTCCTTCCATAAGATTTAGGACTTCAACCAAGGATTAGTCCAAAAAGAAGTGTGAACTTTTGAACTAGATATACTTTTGAATTAAATAGGATTGTTTTGCTGAAATGGGCGTAAAATTTTGGAAAAAAAAGGATTTTTCACAAAAAAATTGAATTTTTGCTCAAATTTATCCAATATGCCACAATATTGCCAAAATGCACAATTTTGCAAAATAGATTCAGCTCCAAAACAGAATTAATTAAAAATTGATATTGTGAGTACTTTCTTAGTGAAAATAACAAATAAAAAGTACTTGAAATTGGGACCCAAGGGTACAAAAGTTTCACCATGATGTGAAAATGACCATACTCCATGTCAACTTGAGAGGTGTAAATTTTAAATATAGGTCAAAGAACATGCCTCCTTATAAGTGGTAAAATACTGTACTGTTTTTCCTTACTCGGACCTTTGCATTGTGCATGTAAGAACTATTTTTTTCTGTAACTTTTAGAGTGTTGCATGCACAGGTTGCAGGACTTTTTTCATAAGCATTCGAACACGTCTGTTTAGACTATTTAGCTATATTTCTGGTCAATGTTTTGTTAATTAATATTTGTCAATGACGAATTTGGGCTAATTACGTTGAGGAAAAAACTTGTAAGAAATTCTGATTAAAAGTTCAATAACATGCTGAGATGCAATTGTAAGGCCTCAAAGTCACAAACATCGATTTCTTGGTTTAATTTACCCCCAAACATGTATATAGACACCATCTTTGCTTGTAGGCCAATTGGCTGAGCAGCTAGAACCCATCACATGCTGTATAAGGGTGTGGACCTTTGACCTTGAAAAATCGACCAACGCAGCAACTAGAAACTAGAAGGACAGACACATTTTTGTTCTATAATAATTACATATAGAGTTACCCAGAATATCAATAAAGAGTCCTTTTATTAGAATTTGTTCAAGGATAGGACGAGTACACATTTAACCCTAATACATCCAACCGGCAATCAGCAGCAATCCCAATCTTTTCATGCTGCTAATGCTGGTCAGGTCAAACACACAAAAAAATTAAGAGGCTGCTGCTGATTGCTTCTTGGACGTTTTCCCCTAAGGAGATGGCTGAAGGGCACTGCTTGCAATATGCCGGTCTGATGTTTATCCCTTGAGAGGCACATTGCTGCTAATTGCTGATCGACGGGCTCCCCTCAGGAGATCAAAAATTTCTGATTGCTGCTCATTGCGGGTCAGACTTATACCCCTTGGGAGACCATTGCTGATAATTGCTGGTTGTACACTACGTTTTTCCGCAAAATTTCCGTGGGGGTCAAAGGTCACACCAGCAATGACACCACACATGCTTCTATTGCTGGTCGTACGTAAAGAGAATCAAAAGGTTTGCGCTATCTTCCGGGTCGTACGCTGTCCCGGGTTGTAGCGCCTGACAGGATTGAAGCCTCTATGATAAAATAAAAAACAAAGAGGCTAATGAAATAAAAACAGTTGACAGAGTAGCCGGCCGGCTATGATGTACCTACCACTTATGATGCTCCTGTACATGAAAACAAAAATGAAATTGGAAAGAGAAGTTAAAAAACATACCTTATCAAACTTATGGTTCCCATCGAGTGCCCATAAGCATTTGGGCCAGCAACATGATCTCCCTCCGCTTCAGAGCTTTCCGAGTTCTGGCTCTACCCCTTGTGGGTCACACGCCTCATGCTTTCCCTTACTCTGGTTGGGTACCTTTACAGGGAGTGTTAAGATATCCCTGCATAACTTAGCACCCCAGTTCTGTTGTTCTAAAAGCTACTCTAGAAAATAATATAGTCTAAAGCACCATCTGTAACGGTTAAAAATTGTACAAAAAACAATCTCATAATGGCTTAAATAACATTACATTATGCCAAATCAATCAGGAATATGAATAGTACTAAGTCAATTAACATACTAATATACAGACCAAACATTTCTATATTGAAATCAATAATGCAAGGTTAAGTTTGATAGGCATTCAGAAACGTATAGGTTTTGGGAATATCATACAAAAATACTACTAGCCTGTGTTGGTGGTTTTCACTGGATTACAAGTAAACAACTCTTCACGGTGTTTCCACTTCCCCAAATCTTACACTGTGAATAATTACACCGTAAACCAACCAACTGCATTTATCCCAATAAAATACAAACAGTGGCAGTGCTACGGAGGGGCTCAGGGGCATTTCTCAAAAAAAAAAAAATCCTAGCACCCCTCCCCAGTTGTCCCCAAACTTGGCCTGAGCCTTGTAAAAAGTGATCTATCAAATTAGAGTTTAAGTAGCAAATTTTGTGGCAGCATGATTTCAGCATAGTAAATGTCACATTAAAGGTCATGGCTCGAGCGCTAATAGCCTCGTCCCCAGAAGAAGCCCCAGATTTTACCGGAAGAGTGGTCAACATTTTTGGTATCAGAAGAAAGCTGCTATTTTATCATACCTTGTGAAATCTTAGGGCAAAGAATGTTTGGTTTGGAAGTTATGAGCGAAAATTGTACTCCATTTTGGTCGACAATATAATTTTACACAGTATGGACTGTAAATAGTGTAAGGGCTTAAAACAAAAATCACGTTTTAGCTCTCACATTGGAAACGGATTGCAAATATCGGCATGAAACTATACACAGATGGGTTTTGGAATGAAAGGCCTAAATTATCAAGATGAAAAACTTCATATTCTTAAATCGGGCGATCCCCCTCTAACTATTATTACCATTAAAATTAAAAATTGTTTCACGCGCTTAGTGACACATTCACCATTTTTGCGGAAAATTTACAACTTACCTGTCCCCCTAAAAAGTGTTCTGGTCCTTTTTTGGCCTCTGGGGTACGTGTCGCCACTGTATACAAACTCTTCCAATTTAGTCCACAACGACACATTCTATACAATACATTTTTTACCGACCAGATCCATTTTGCAGAGCCTTACAGACCATAGCAACAGGCCAAAACCACCCACCTACAAAATATTGGGAAGAAAAACCAGACTTGAAATTGTTAGGTGGGGCAGGTTCCAAAAATATTTGAGATATGGTGTCATAGTATTATGGTCTATTGCCAGAGGCTATGTTAGCAGAACACATGCCAAGCAACCTCAAGTAATAATGAGCTAATTACACCCTTTTCATACCACAGTTACCTTCACACTGCATAGAATTTTGAAATAGGGTAGTTTTTTAAGTGAGGTGATTTATTTGAATGGCTCTATTCTGCTAATATTCTTTGATTAGGAATTTAAATGATCTATAGTTGGTTGCAAAGTGTCCTGCTCACAAGCAGAGCGAGCCCTCAGCCCCTTACAAACTGACCCATAAAAATAATTCATGAGATTCTATTTCTCAGACTTTATCCTTATACTTATTCCTGCAAAATTTCAAATACCCTCATAATGTCTAAGAGTGTCTTTAACAACCTTTTGATTATTAGTTTGAAATTCATGTCACGATCAAATCCAAACACATATCACGTTGCGCCAGCGTGCAACTTTTTGTGGCCGCATGAAAATTATGGACGCAAACTGAGCTATGAATGCATCTGACGTTGTCGAACTGATAGCAGCCTCTTTAGGCCATTCCTAAAATTATGAAATTCAGATGGAAATTCTGCCATTCATAATGGGTCATTCCATTTAGTTGGGTTCACAATCAAATTGGTGTTGTTGCTACATTAGTTTTTAGTTAACCAAAGTTAAATCGGTTTTGTCCCCGTAACGGGGGTGGCCGGATTCACCTTACCACTCAGCAATAAGCTGTGTGAGGATGTGTTGGAGCAAAAGATTTAATTGACCGGGACTGCCCTTCCTGCGCCAATCCACCAGTTTCGGCGGGGGGTCGAGCTTTGGGCAACCACGCCTACCATGTGCAAGGCAGCATACTGCTGGATGGCCACCATTAGCTCTCCAGAGCTGATGCCCGTGGAATCCACAGTTTTCTGGCGGTGGGCCTATAGGCCTTGGGAAAAAACCATGCACCATGCAATGCAGCATATGCTGGATGGCCACCATAAGCTCTCCAGAGCTGAGCCTGAAGGTAGATATTCTGTTCTTTCTACCAGGGTAACCAGATACCTTCATCATCAGATTTCCTTAGAAACCTGATGGGTGACGGTTTTTTTTTTTAGCCGCCGCCACTCAAGCCCTGGAAGGTATACATGGTAGTGCTGGTTACCAGTAGCAGGGCCCTCAAAGGAATCCTGACCTGACTATCATGCAATTAGGTTTTCTGCGTTGACCAAAAACATGCTTTTAGTGAATAATGGAGAAACAGTTGTTCGCATTGTTGGAAAATGGATTTTCACAAAAATTGATTTTTGCTCAAATTGATCACTTTATTGGGTTTTCCTGTTGTGTGGTTAAAAAAACGAAGCCCCCCCCCCTACCAAAATGGAACATATTTGCAAATAGATTCAGCTCCAAAAACCAGTAAATTAATTCAAAATTTGATCATTTGTGAGTACTTTCTGGGATGGGAAAATAAAAAATAAAAAAGTATTTGAATATTTTTGACCCAAGGGTACAAAAAGTTACACCACTAATTGTGAAAATGACATACTCCATTGAAACCTTGGAGATGTTGTAAATTGTAAAATATAAGGGTCCAAGAACAGCATTCCTTCTCAAGTGGTAAATACTGTACTTGTTTTTCCTTACTAGGGGAAACTTTGCATTGTGCATGTAAGGGAACTATTTTTTTCCTGTAAAATTTTAGGTTGCATGCACAGGTGCAGGGACTTTTTATAAGCATTTCGCACACTGTTCTGTGTAGACTATTTAGATATATGATGGTCACAATGGTTTTGTTAATTTAATATTTGTACAGACTGACGAATTTGGCATTATTGAAGTTGAGGAAACACTGTAAGAAATTCTGATTAAAAGTACATAACTATGCTGAGATGCAATGTATAGCCTTCAAAGTCACAAAAATATGATTCTTGTGTTTATACCCCCAAACATGGTTATATGAGACACCATCTTCTGTCTGCTTGTTAGGCCAATTGGCCTGAGAGCTATGACCCCATCACACGCTGTATGAAGGTTGTTGACGGGGACCTTGACAAATCACTGACCAACGCAAGACACTAGAAGGCAGACACACATTTTTCTATAATAATTTTACAAGAACCGTACCAGGAATCCAATAAAAGTCATTATTAGAATTGTTCAAGGATAGGACGCGTCACATTTAACCCTAATACATCCAACCGGCAATCAGCAGCAATCACAATCTTTTCATTGACTGCTAATTGCTGGCGTCAGAAGTCAAGACACACAAAAAATTAGAGGCTGCTGCTGATTGCTTCTTGGACGTTTTCCCCTCAGGAGATCGCCGTGAAGCCACTGCTGCCATATGCCGGTCTGAGGTTTACCTTGAGAGGCACATTGCTGCTAATTGCTGATCAGAACGTTCTCCCCTCAGGAGATCAAAAATTTCTGATTGGCTGCTCATTGCTGGTCGGACGTTTATCCCTTGGGAGACCACTTTGCTGCTCATTGCTGGTTGTACACTAACGTTTTTCCGCAAATTTCTCGCTGGAGGGTAAACGTCACACCAGCAATTTGCACACACAATGCTTCTGTAATTGCTGGTCGTACGTAAAGAGAATCAAAAGGTTTGCTGCTATCTGCCGGTCGTACGCTTTTTTTTCCGGGTGTAGCGCCTGACATGATTTAAAAGCCTATATCGCTATTTAAAATAAAAACAAGAGCTAATGAAAAAAAACAGTTGACAGAGTAGCCGGCCGGCTATGATGTACCTACCCTTATGCCTGACATCCTTCACATGAAACAACACAAATGAAAATTGAAAGAAGAAGTTAAAAACATACCTTATCACTTATGGTTCCCATCTATGTGCCATAATGCATTTGGGCCAGGAAAACATGATACTCCCTCGCTTACAGAGATTTCCGTTTTTCTGGGGGTTTCTCCTACCCCTTGTGGATCCACACGCCTCATGCTTTCCCTTACTCTGTGTCTGGGTACCTTTACATGGATTGATACAAGATATTCCCTGCATCAAACCTTAGCCACACCCAGTTTATGTTTGCTAAAAGCTACTCTGGAAATAATATAGTATAACGCACAATCTGTAACGGTAAAAAAATTGCTACAAAAAAATTCATAACTTGGCTTAAAATAACAACGAACAGATGCAAATCAATTCAGGAATATGAAGAGAGTACTAAGTCAAATAACATACTAATATTCAGACCAAACATTTCTATTCTTGAAACAATTAATAGCACACCCCCCACAAAAACTCCCACACGGTGTAAATTTGATCAGGAATTCAAACAGTATAGGTTTTGGGAATATCATACTACTATACCATGTTTTTGGTGGTTTTCACTGGATGTACAAGTAAACCAACTCCTTCACGGTGTTTCCACTTCCCAATCTTTACACTGTGGCAAATATTAAAAACCTGTTAACAAACCAACTGCCATTTATCCCAACATAAAATTACAACAGTGTTTTGCTTTAGTGCTACGGGGGAGCTCAGGGGCATTTCTCAAAAAAAAAAAAAAAATCCTAGCCACCCCCCTCCCCAGTTGTCCCCAAAACTTGAGCCTGAGGGCTCTGTATAAAAAGTGATCTATTCAAATTAGAGTTAAAGTAGCAAATCTTGTGGCAGCATGCATTTCAGCATATTAAATGTTCATTAAAGGGTCCATGGCTCGATCGCTAATGCCTCGTCCCCAGAAGCCCCAGATTTACCGGAAGTGGTCAAACATTTTGGTATCAGGAAAGAACAGCATGCCCTATTTTATCATTTACCCTGTGTAAATCTTAGGGCAAAGAATGTTGTTGGTTTGGAAGTTATGAGCGAAATGTACCCCATTTTGGTAGAAACCAATATTAACTTTTCCCAAAGTACTGGAAATAGTGTATATGGGCTAAAAAAAATCACGTTTTTAGCTCTTACATGAAAAACGGCATTGAAATATCGGCGTCGAAAACTTTACAGGATGGGGTTTTGGAATGAAGGCCTATCTATCAAGATTGAAACTTCATATTCTTAATCGGCCACCCCTCTAACACTCATTTTTCCATTTTAAATTAAAATTGTTTATTTTTTTTATTTTTTAAATCTTACTTTTTTTGCCAGGAAAATTTAACTTCACCTTTAAAACTAAAAAAGTGTTCTTGTCATTTGGCCTCATGGTGTCGCCAAGGTATACAAAAATCCTTAAAAGTTAGTTAAAAACGACACATTAGACAATACATTTTCGTACAGACCAGATCCCATGTTTGCAAGTAGGCCTACAGACCCGATGCAACAGGCCAAAACCCCCACCTAAAATATTGGGAAAAGGGAAACCAGCCTTGAAATTGATTAGGGATGGGCGCACGGTCAACAAAAAATATGAGGATATCGGTGTCAGCACGTATTATGCGTATATTGCCAGAAGGTATGTTAATCGACAACAACATGCAAAGCCTCAAGTAAATCTAATGAGATCTATTACACCCTGTTCAAACCACTAGGTACCCTTCAACAAACACTGCGAATAGAATTGCAATAGGGTATTTTTTTTAAGATTTTGAAGTGATATTTGAACCTGCCATCTATCATCCTGCTGACATATTCATTTGATTTAGGAATTTAAAATGATCTATGTTGGTGCAAAGTGTCCTTGATCACCAGCAGAGCGAGCCCCTCAGCCCTTTATCAATGAACATTAAAAATAATTCACTGAAGAATTCTATTTCTACAGACTTATCACTTATACTATTCCTGCAAAATTTCAAATACATCATAATGTCTAGAGTGTCTTTAACAAAACCTTTTGATATGTTGTAAATTCATGTCACGATCAAATCCACACACATATCACGTTCGCCATGCGTGCAACTTTTTTGTGGCGCATGAAAATTATTGACGCAACTGAGCTTGAATGCATCTGACGTTGTCTAACCTGTATATCAGCCTCTTTAGGCCATTCCTAAAATTATGAAATTCAGAGGAAATTATGCCATTCATAATTGGGTCATTCCATTTAGTTGGGTTCACAATCAAATTGGTGTTGTTTCTCATCATTAGTTTTTTAGTTAAACCAAAGTTTTAAATCCGGTTTTGTCCCCCGTTAACGGGGGTGGCCGGATTCACCTTACACTCAGCAATACTGCTGTGTGAGGATTTGTTGGAGCAAAAGATAATTGACCGGATGCCTTCCTGACGCCAATCCACAGTTTTCGGCGGTGGGTCTAGCCTTTGGGCAACCATGCCCACCATGCAAGGCAGCATATGCTGGATGGCCACCATTAGCTCTCCAGAGCTGATGCCCTTGAATCCACAGTTTTCGGCGGTGGGCCTATAGCCTTAGGGCAACCATGCCTACCATGCAAGGCAGCATATGCTGGATGGCCACCATTAGCTCTCCAGAGCTGATGCCCTTGAAGGTAGATATTCTTTTTCTTTCTACCAGGGTAACCAGCTACCCTCCTCATCAGATTTCCTTAGAAACCTGATGGGGTGACGGTTTAGCCGCCGCCAACTCAGCCCTGGGACAGGTAGTACTGGTTACCAGGATACAAGTAGCAGGCCCTCCAAGGAATCCTGACCTGACTATCATGAAATTAGGTTTTCTGGTTTGACCAAAACATGCTTAGTGAAAATGGTATGAAAATGTAGCATTGTTGGAAAGCTTTAAAATGATACCAACCTTTGATAAATTGCATTTAAGTTTACATGGCTATTTTGAGCAAAAACATGCAAAATTACTAGTTTTTGGTAAAAAAGTGTGACATTTTTAAGGATGGTCCAAAATAGTAATTTTAAACATATTCCTGCCATTTAAGTTACCTTAATAGGTCAAACTGACAGTTTAGTACCATATCATGAATACTGAAGTCATGTTTCACATCTTGATGTTTTTTTCTCACTAGGGGCGTCAATGCCAAAAAAGTGTTTGACATGTAACATTTGGTCTCCATGTTACATAATAACCTTTCAAATTTATCACAAGTGTAAAATCCATACCAAGTTGTCAATTGGCATCTAGTTTTGAAATTAACTTTGTAAGACATTTAGCATTACTTTTTTAAGAAGATTGACCTCCAACTAACATTAAAATTTGAGGAAACACAAAAATGTGATCATTTTATAGTCCTGATACACAATCACTTTGGTCGGTTTGGTGTCCGCCAAAATGTAACCATGTGAAACTTTATTTGGGGTTGGATTCTTACCATGTGAGAAACTTCAGTCTTCAACAAATTGCCTTCAATTTATTTTTTTTTTATGAGTAGATAACATGCACAGAAAGGTTTGATTCTGCTTTATAATTTGGAAATATGGTGCAATGAAGTTTTGTTGTCCAACCAAAAAACTGTATGTATGTAAAACCTGCATTTTTAGCCAACTAACATGATAATTTTCTAATTTTGGATTACTTAGTATTTTTTAGTAAAATATGTAAATAACGCAATTGGCTCAACTCAAAAAACAAACAAAAAAAAAAAAAAAACTAGGTACAGGGGCAATTCCTCCATCAGCCGTCCTTGACGTTACATTCTCTCTCACCCAACGTATCTAGTAATAAAACTGCATTCAACATACTTGAAAGCTTAGGAAGTTCATTTTATTTCTGGTACTGATAGTTAACATACTAATGTTTAACAAGAATATCAAATATTTAGAAAGCTCTAGTTCATTAACAAGCAAAGAGCTATAGATGCAGAAAATGGACAAGCAGTTTTTTGGACATCATTTATAACCAAAACTCTCTGAAGTTGCAATCTCAAGTTTCATTATTCCTGTTTAGTATTTTAACTATGGTAGCACTTTATTTAACTTTGAATAAAAATAAAGGAAAGCACCTTCTTATAATATAGAAACTCTTCCAAATGTATGTCATGGACGTTACATTTGTGTAAATGCCATGGACGTTACATAATATGAATTTTCAACATTTGCTCATTCAAAATTGATAACCCATAAGTGTGTGCTTATTGCATTGCTTATCAGTTTGTTTGATGCCATAGAATCATTTTTTAAAGGTTACGTGATGTTTGAATAATTTTATTATATAAAATAAGCATTATATGTCAAACTTGTGTACGAGGGCACTTTTTTATTTTTTTCACACACGCTTTTGAAAAACACAATCTTACCACTATAAAGATAACCAAATATGTGACATACTCACTAAATTTGAGCATCTTATCTTTATTAGTTTGCCTGTAACATTCATTTGAATATTGCATGGATGTGCCCATTGAAAAGCACAGGGTTCAATGCACTTTTCCCTTGTACAATTCAATGGGAGTATTTCCAAGAAATAAACTGTAGGCCTACTCGCAAACTAAAGGTGATATGGGTGAAACTTCTTGAGCAGGTAAAACTTATTAGTACCGTATCTTTCCAGTTGTTACCCTTTGGAAGGTAGCATACTTTTTAAAAAAACTTGTGAGAAATGATGTAAAGCACCCTCATGCCCAATTTTGACCTAAAATGGTCATTTTTAAGAATTCAAATATCAAATGTTATGAAAACTTCAGGAAGAGATTCTCTGACATCAAAAACATGAATATTAAACATTACCATAACAAACATCCCATAATACCCATTTACGGGGGGAATTTAATGTGTAACATCCATGACGGATTGACGGTAACGTCCATGACACTCATTAGCAACCTGCAAATTTATAGCAAACTACAGCATTTAATGAAATTTGGCACATAAAATAGCACTGATTTGGTGTCTTTTTAATTTGAAACTAACGTAACACTTGAAAGCCAAAACTGCATGACAGTGGAGGATACACCATCCTACATGTCTTACAAACATGCCGTTTTTAGTATTCTTTCAAGACTCTTTCATGTTCATTATAAAACAGAGCACAAATATGCAAGAGTTGCTCTCAGGTTTTAATTTTAACCCACATGGCTCACTTTTCTTGCTGATGTATGGCCTTGCACTTATCACAAAATATTGTAAAATTTGATTTTTTTTAAATGTGTCCATAAGCGTAGTTCTAAATTTACTTCAGCAGAATTATGAATACACAATGAATTAGGCTATGTAGGTGAACTATATCACTTGTTCTTGTGTGGGAGGAAGATTTAGAACATGATGTTTATAATAATATTTGTTTGAGCCACTATGAAAATATAAATATATGTTTACCATATATTATATAAGACAAAGTAACTCAGGAAAGAAATATGGGCTCTAATAAGCCCAAAGCACTAGTAGTGCATTTCTTTCCTATATGCATACAGTATAAAAAATACACGATACCTATAGAAAAAATATTAAGCCCAACCTAATATATTTGATATGACCTAATAAAATGACAACTTAGTTTGAAAGAAAATGTTGTCTGCACAAATACTTGAATTTTGACTCTGAATCAGCATTACAAATTTTGGTGTCCATTAGGCGTATGAAAGCCGATGTTATGTTTCCCGTAACCCGCCCGCATTATGATTTTCTGCCCGCATTTGAGATGCTGAAATCTCTAAAAAGGTCATTATTTTGTAAATTTGAAAGAAAATATCAAGGTTTCTTCTTGTGATCACATCTTGTGAATGTGATTTTAGTAGATTTTAAACCAAAGAACAGTTGCAAAATCATCTTTAAATGTAGGGTGGTGGTTTGACACAATATTGTAGCTATTGGAGCAAGCTGAAGGTTGGTGAAATTGCTGTTACTAGCTGTTACTACAAATTACGCATAATGAATAATGAAAAATGAAATAGTTGCCTCATTATGATTTGCAATAAAATGTTTCAGGAAACATAACATTGACTTTCATTGGCCTTACATGTGAAACATTGTCTGCATTAATTCTTAAACAAACTCATTAGTAGCATTGATGGCGGTAAAGATCAACTAAGTCCTTTACTATTTTGGAAATAAGATACATTACAGTACTTAAATATAATAGGACTGTCAAACATGTTTCAAATTTTGACCTCCATGTCACACTTGTGTATGGTGCCCAACTTCATGCATGACCCAATTATATTCTGTGGAATGTGCTATTCCCCGGTGCTAAGTTGATCTGGTCTATTATGTGGACATCCACTCAAACAACAATAAAAATCAGAAATTATAATGAAAACAGGGTTCCTGCTTGTAGGATTTTGGCAGACAGAATGAGTAACAAAATGAGGTCCACTTGGATGCCATAATTCTAAGCCTCTGGAAGACAAACAATATGTTTCCAAACCTCAAAAAGCATTTTTTAAATATTTCTGCTAAATGCAGCATTCAAAATATAGCAGGCATATTATGGGAAAACCAAATCCACAATATTGCAATGGTTATTACTATTATTGCTTGACAGAAAACCAACTTGTTAACTTTAAGAAATGTGATCTGATTAGTACTACTACAAACATTTGGTAGGCTGGTCTCGGACGACAAAATATACCACTGCCCAGACCAGATAATTCTGAACATTTGGAAATTATGGGGTCCAGTGGACTTCAAGTTAGAAACCTAATTATAAGGAATTATAAGGTGGATGTGAGGCAGCTGTGACAGCCAGAGTAAGGTATGGGTGGGTGAAGTTTAGATAATGTGGAGAGTTGTTACTTGGGAGAAGATTTCCTTTGAAGATAAAAGGGATGGTGTACATGTACAAGAGTT
>JAMKCH010050041.1:0-10183 GCA_023653785.1 Ophioderma brevispina
TGTTGCCACTGAAGCTCTATTTCAAACTTAGTATTTTTTTTTGGTGGTGTTGATAGGTTCAAAATTTCCTGAATAAAATTCCACTTAACCCCCGTATTGGTGTAATTTCAAATGATTAACCTCGCTGTGTGGAAGTTAGTTATTGTGCTCTTTTCACTGACCTATGCATGCCAAAGAAATGCCACCATGTGTTGACAAATCCTTGGCAATGTGTCTCCCGTTCACTCAATGCAAAAACTAAAAGATTATCTTTAAATTTGCCCAAAAACCCATCCAGCTTTCAGTAAGCTCCAAATTGGCACAGCTCAATCAGTGCACAATGCCACCAGCTGGTCACAAGTTTTGGAGCTCACCCTGCCCCATTAACTTTGCTAATTTGGCCTACAGATTTGATTGACCATTGTGTTTAATTTGGGGGATTATTAAGCACCTTTTAAATGACAAACAATTTCAATTTGAGGTAAACTGATTTCAAAATGACTATAATTATGCGTCATATTAGCACAAGACTTAAGCCTAGCCTAGTTCGCAATTGATGCAAATAAATACGAGCAAAAAAATAGATGCATTCTTTAATCAGAAGGACATTTTTTGTTTATGAATTCATAAATACAATTCATAAAATTACTTGACCCCAAGTTGTTGCCGGAAAGTCTTTATGTTATAATACAATGTGACAGTGATTGCAAAAAAGGCCTAGTAGTAGCAGTTCAATCCACCGTTACGGAACCGGTGACGAAAACGCTGCACACAGACGGGGCGTGGGTCTCACCAACTCTTGGAAAGTATTTTGAGTTTTTCCCCGAAACAAAAGCATGTAGCCAAAATAATTTGCTGTGACAGATTCAGCCATCCGTCAAATATAGCATTGCGTGATATCTTATATCCCATTTCCGTAAAAGGTATAGAGAAACGTGGTCAAAATTTTCTTTTAGGGCGAAGTAGTCACGATGGGTGATTTCAAGAGTTGCCTATTTGGCTGCTGCACTGAGCGTGTCCCATTGAACATACACGCTAAATACAGGCCTTGGCACTCGGCACCACTCTCGGAGGTCTCCGTAAATATCCGAAATTAGGATTATGAATGAAAGTGGAATCCGCTCGCTGTGATTGGGGGATCGCTTCGACGATTGGATTTTGAGAAGTTCAGATGATCAGCTTCTCAGCCATATTTGATTATTCCAAATTTACCGTGTTGACCAAAAGCTATGGATTTTTAAAGTTTTAGCAGTCTTTACAGTACGAAGTATATTCATTGCACTAATATCAGTTATTAGAATTCTTTTACATATGAAAGAATAAGGGCGTGTTCCACTATAAACGTGTGCTCGGACCTAGGTTGAGTCCACATAGAAGTGGGCTCGGCCCACATTGATTTCAGCGTTCTCACTGTCGCGATATATAGTACTCCTCCGGGCAAAGTTGATCAGTATCGGGCCCACTTACCCGGAGTTGTTCCTACCATTCGTCCACTAGTTTATAAAAATAACCTTTGACAAAAAAATTGATCTGCCTGTCCTCCTGTTGATCCCTGAATGGAAACAAATAGGATTCTCTGTTGAAAATGTTGATGTAAAACACATTGACTGTCGAACAGAGAAAAATCTACTAGGCTATCATTTTCTGATCATTTGAAAATCGGACGTGATGCGCGTGACCATATCCATTTTCAGATATCGTTAAACCCGGAAAAGTCTCATTGTTTACGTGTTATGGATGTCCGTCAGCCCACTGTTTTCACCGCTGCTCTCCTCAAGTATCCTGTTTTATGTGTAGAGTTTCAGGGTATATTTGTGTGAATTCAAGTTGAAAAATACGGATTTTGTTTGGGTAATTTTGTCCTTGCTCCCCGGGCTTGCTCACACCAAGGCAGTGGTTTTACGCGGTGATGTGTGAGCCGGGCCCACTTACGATGTACAAACGCGTTCCCACTGTGCATTTGGTACCACATCCTTGTACCGAGACTACCTACCTGAGGTCGTCTCGGACCCGATCTCGGATGTAGGTCCAAATCCACTTAAAACGCGTTCCCACTAGGCAAGGAAGTGGGTCGATGTAGCATCGAGTACCACGGCCTACAGACCTTGTCTTTTGAAATTTTCGGGGGCATTAAAAAGCTTCATCAGGCTCCCTGAGCGAGATGCAGAGAGCTTTTTAAAGCTCCCAAATTCTGGCTGGAGACGAGGCTTTTACCAAAGCATAGAGCTGCATAGCAGCATAGCACGCAGGACCGCCCAACGAGTTGGGACCAGAAGCAGTTAAAGGCTCATGCATTTTCCAATTCAGGTGTCGCAATAAGGATGTTAATTACTGCAATCAAGTTAGTAACAAGTTAAGTACAACTTAGACTGTCACTCAAGATTAAGTAAATTACCATGTCGTAGTGTTATCATTCAAGTGTATCAAATTTCAAAAGAATTATTCACCCAGGCCTTGACCCTCGAACATGAGCGGATTTTTTTTTGTAATTTTGAAATCTAGTCTGGTCTAGGATAGGGGAGAGTATTAACAGGGCATGCGACGAACAGTAAAATATCAGTAACAAATGTAGAACCTTAAGTCGGCAACAGTCATTCATATTTAGTCAGAATTATCTTAAAAAAACTAATTGGAAGTCAGCTCACGTTTTCATTAATAATGGAGATTCACGAGCTTGATAACGTATACATCAACGTGTGTCATTGTCAAGTTATGTTGGATGTTCGAGTTCGTATAGCGGGAGTAGCTAGGAGGGTATTCCGCTGCCCCCCCACAGGACTCTACCAAACCAACTTTTTTAGCTTCGTTTTATGGTCCTATAACACTTTTGAGGTGTTCACAAAATAAATTTCCCGGCACTATGCGATTTCAGATGGCGTCCAAAAATGGCGCCCCAAATTAGGCAAAAATAAAGAAAAATGGTATTTAATATCAAACAGTAATGAATTCATAAAATTAATGTATTGAATATAGCTACCTGGTCAATTGGCATTTAAATTCTGGTATAGAAGTTTTTACAATATCTAAAAATCCAAGATGCACCCAAAATGGCTGCCAAAATAGGCAAAAGTTAAGAAATCAGGTATTTAATATAAACAAGAATAAATCATTATAAAAGTTAAGTATAGCTACTGGTTATTGGCATTTTACATATAGTATTTAAAGTTTTGCCATGTCTAAAAATCCAAGATGCGCCCAGAATGGCCGCCAAAAATCGGCAAAATTACAGAAAAATTACACAGGGTAGTTAAATATAAAAAAAATGGAACAAATTGGTAAAAGTAAAGATTTAGAACACATTTGCCTGGTCATTGGTCATTCAATTCTAGTACGGATTTTTTGCCATATGTAAAAATTCAAGATGGCGCCACAAATGCCGCCAAAATAGGCAAAATTGAAGAAAATTTTTTTTTTGGGGGGGGAGTATTTAATATCAAAACCTGTAATAAATGGTAAAATTAAAATTTAGAAATTCTGCTTGGTCATGGCCATTAATTTCTAGTATTTTTTTGTTGCCAATCTGAAAATTGAACGTCCAAGCCAACACCAAAAGGGCTGCCAAAGATAGGTAAATGCAGAAATGTACACATGATCTCAGGTGTAGCCAATGGTAAACATAATACAAATACTCTACCTACCTCCAGCGGACACCTATGACAACCTGACCAGACATGCACACACTGATGACAAGCTCAGGCGGCTGGATCAAAGACAGGAATGTACACCTAGGTATTTTCTGGTGATCCCTAAACGCTTAGCTAACCCACCTGCCCAACCGAAGCTACTTATAATTTGCAACCAAAAGAAAAAAGAGGCTTCAGGCACTCTAAATGGTGTCAAGATGTTACACTTTGACCTGCAGAGAGGTCCACAATAGCCATCTACCCAACCTTGCCCATACATCTTGGATTACACCGTTGACAACATTGTGGGAGTGGAGCAACCGGCAGCTCTCCAGAGTCAGACAAAGAAGCAGAATAGAGTGCCAAAAGTGGATTGGGAAGTATGGGTATCATGAAGACTGGGAAGTAGTATCCGATCTGACATTTTGCGCAAGAAGTCGGATGCCATGTGATACAGCGGCTAAGGTGCCATGTACAACAGGTCTAAAGCTAAAAGGGTTTCTCTGACGTTATGAATAACTTACTTGATGTCCTCTGATTGTACAGGTTTAAGTACGATTAAGAGCCCTAGCTCACCAGACAATGCTCTCAAGCTGCCCTGATCGCTGATCAAGACTGGGAGAAAACTGGTTTGAGGGAAATAGATAAGGTTTGATTTTTTTTGCCCTAAAAAACACACCCGGGGCAAGATGTAAAACATGGTTCTTCTGTAAAACAGAGGTGGCCTCTTCAATAGCAGGGCTTAAACATGAAACACATGTGGCACTGTCCACCTCGGACAAAAAAGCCTTCATCTTGGCAGGGTCCAAGGTATTGAGCTCCGACAAGGGCTCAAAGTCCTGAGGCAAGGTGTTGGACCAGTAGGAGAGGGACCCATTTTTGTGGAAAAACCAACATTACCGGAAGCTTCTCCGCAAATATTCTTAATATGGACTGAGAGGGGCCCCATCTCCAAGAAACTGTCATACCATCTCTGAAGCGCATGGTGACAGCGGCAATGGCAGTTCTAAACACCTGGGCAGCCTGTTATACGGTCTAGGGTTGTCAGTGGATTTACATACTGGTCCGAGCACCACAGGCCGATGCAGACTAGCCATGTGAAGGAAACTTCTGCTTGCCAGATTGGTCACATAGGCGCCACGACCACAGCCACCAGATGGATGTTTTGGACTGGGACACCTTCTCAAGTACCTAGGATCATAGCCACTGGCTGAAAATGGAACCTATTATGTTTGACCAATCTGCCGTGATTGCGTACCTTCCGACTGCTTTTCGTCCACCTCCCATTAAAGTATGTTGGAAGTTAGTTATTCCACACAAGACGCGAACAGATCCCGAGGTATGATGACCCCCCGGACATGTGGGCCATATAAGTCTGAGGAACTAGAACATTGTCAATCCTATGAGGTGCTGCACCTTGCAAGTTTCTTGCACCATATCAGCAAGTGGAGGGTTTCCCAACAAGCCCCCGGTCTCTGTTCCGCCCTCGTTCAGGTAGGAGACAACTGTGTTCTGTGTCGCAGCGGCCTAAGGGTTTGGCTGTGAATACGGTGTCACAGTCCACAAAAGGTTTTGCCAGAACCTGTCAAAGTTCCAGCACGTGATGTTCTTGTTCTGGCGGGCCGGGGTTGGTGTCCACATGCCGACATTGTCAGTCTGACAATATGCCCATCCGAGCTTGGACGCATATGTCGTCAAGGTCATGGAGGGTTGCCTGATGGGAAAGCATACGCCAAAAGTAAGTTGGGCGGATGCATCCGCAATTTGAGTCTTAAAATGGCTTCGGAAGAACCGAGATTGGAGAGTAAAAGGATGAACCAATGGGCAGTATAGACTGAGAGGTAAAAATTTGAATCGCCACATGCTGTGAAGCCTACACAAGGGAACCATGCCTATAAGCAGGCTAGGCAACCAGTTTCCAAAACCTAAGCACAACAGTGACGGTGCTGGATTTTTTGGCTATGGATCATATCTGAACACTGTGCCAATCCTGGACACTCTGGAACGTGGGGTTCACCCTCCCTGTACTCAGTCTGTGACACCTCCCAGAAACTAGGGGTGCTGGGAAGTGTCGAAATGGGATTTGCATAGTCGATAACAAATCTGAAAGGCTCCACCAAACGGCAACTTTTCCTGGACTTCCGTCTGAGGGATTCTAAAGTAAGTGAAAATCCATGTATTAAGTCCAATTACCACGGCTTTGAGATGATGCGTACAATTTGTGCAATTTTACCTATTTTGGGCACCATTGTGGATTTTTAGATAGAAAAATTCAAATACTAGAAATTAAAAGCGTAAATGATCAGTCAACATATCGAAATGTCACAAATTATTGTTGAAATTAAATACCTCATTTTCTTTAAATTTGCTATTTTGGTGGCCATTTTGGCGGCCATCTTGGATTTAGATATGGCAAAAAATTCAAATACTAGAATTTAAAGGCCAATGCCAGGCAGCTATATACCAACATTAATTTTATGAATTTATGTTTTGATATTAATACCTGATTTTCTTTAATTTTGCCTATTTGGCGGTCATTTTGGGCGCCATCTTGGATTTTTAGACATGGCAAAACTTCAAATACTATAATTTAAATGCCAATAACCATGTAGCTATAGCTTAACACTTACTGTTGTCTCAAGTGAATCCGAGATCTCGATCAATACGTGTGGCAGGTATTATAAAATGCTGCCTTTGTGTGGCATTAGAGGTGTTAAACTTAATTTTTAATTAATTTATTACTTGTTTGATATTAATACCTGATTCTCTTAACTTTTGCCTATTTTGGCAGCCAATTTTGGGCACCATCTTGGATTTTTAGACATGCAAAAACTTCAAATCTTTTAGAATTTAAATGCCAATAATCCAGGTAGCTTAGCTTAACATTATATTGTATGAATTTATTACTTGTTGATATTAAATACTGATTTGATTTGCTATTTTGGCGGACATTTTGGGACGCCATCTGGAATAGTCGCCAGAGTGCTGGGAAATTTATTTTGTTAACATTCTCATAAAGTGTTTTATAGCGTACCATAAAACAGAGCTAAAAAAGTTGGTTTGTGGTAGAGGCCTGGGGGGTGGTCCCAGCGGATACCCTCCGAGAACTCGCGTGGTCCGACGGCCTTCCCCGGCAACTTTCATTTCTTTGAACACGTTTCGTGCATAGTTTACAAATTCATTTGACACGAAGGTGGTTACCCGTCTATCGTTCTTTTCTTCATGTCGATAATAGTTATCGAAATTCTACTTCCGTAATGTTTGTAAGACCCCTTCAACCATTCGCCCGAGGCGCCATCGTAGCTATCAAAACTCGGGGCTCAATCAAATACAATAACCCAGTGCGATTAACAGGGCGAAGGCTTTTTCGATTTACGACGTTTACGTCATGCATGATGTAACATAGTCGTGTTCATTTTTCGTACACCGTCCATGTGGTATTTCCATTGGAGTTCCCGATACATTTGTGGAGTTAATACCCGCAGATTTTTGCTCTCGTCACCGATTTCCCAGCCGTTCACACTATCCTGAATTGCGTGTTAACTGTAAAGCTAGTGTTCCGTGATCATTTACCATTAATATTTCAAAGGAGTATTTTGCTGGGTTGCCGCTCAAATACGAAGGAAGAAACTCGCAGCCGGCTTTTAAACAAGATGCGCGATAATCGCTCGACTCAAAGCAATTTTAGATGCCGACCTGCGCGCGTCGCGCCTCAAAAGACAAGGTCTGCGTCCTGGTAACCAAACATCATAGTGGGAACGCAGCCCTCAACATATTTTTCCCGAAGTAATTTGGTGCAAATTCTCGCGCGGAATCAAAAGAAATGCAAGTGGAAAAATCTTCGCCATTGGCCTGCTGTAACAACAGCCCTACGTCTGTGATTGACAGCTCTTTCAGGAGTTGACAATGACGCACGCGTCCGTTTAGCTTTTCACACAGTTTTTTTCACTTTCTATTGCGTTTTGAAAGAAGTAGCTTTTGCATTTCATAAGAACAGAGACCTGTTTATGAGGATGTATTACGTAATACGTCTATGTAACAAATAGTTATTAATTTGTTTTTTGGTGACCTGAAGCTCTCGTCTTGACTGCCCATGGTTGGTACACAAGCCCCAGTTTATTCTTGTATTTTACGACAGAATATAGTTTCAAAACCGAAATCTCCAAAGACCTTTTTGAGTTCAATTCTTCATGCACAGGACTTAAAACTTCAAAGTGGTGAATAGCAATAATCCATTTGACTAATTTCGTGAGGCATCAAGAAACAAAAATGAATTCTATCATATAATTTTATTACTATTGGGTATTTGCAGTATGAAACATAAGTAGCAATTTTGCAGAAGGGCCTCCCCCCCCCACACCCACATACACACACGCCTCAAGTAATGGAGTGTTCACAGTGGCATCTCAGGATTTTGGAGACGGTTGCATGAATGTACACACACAGTAATGAGGCCTACCGACCTATTTTTTGGCGTTGCGACGGGGAGGTGAGGGAGGGGAGGATGAAATACTTAATAAGCATTAGGGGGTTTACCCCCAAAAATTTAACTTGCTAAAGTTTTTATTGTTGCATCCAAAATTTTAGTGTTGTATTAACACAATTGGGAAAGTATTTTCCCCATTTTTAAGAAAAATATGCCAAATTTTAAAGAAAATATGAAAATTAGTCTATCAAAGAAGTGTTATGATGGCTAATTCCTGAAAATACTAATAGTTCTTTAGGGTGATTCGCACGTGACAAGTTTTTATTATGCATCCAAAACGTGTTATAGTACACCATTTTGGGAAAATTGTATATTTTTCGCATTTTTAGGAAAAATATGCAAATTAGTATGAAAATCCAGCAAAGGAGAGTGAGAAACTAATACCATTACGAGACATGCATCAGGGTGATTATCTACAATTTTGAAGTATCTACCATGTACAGAGATTGAGATATTGTTAATTTTCTACAAAAAATGCTTAAAAATCATGAAATTGTACTCATGTTTTTAATCATTTTCCTATGAAAATTAGTCATATTACGCAAGTCGATGTTTTTTATATGATATTTATAAAGCTGCTTATATCAGGAAGATATGCTGAAATTTCTAGTTGTATCTTTGATAGTTTTTTAAGATATAATTTATTTGTACACAAAGATGCTATTTTGATGGTACCATAAGAAAATAAAGAAAATAAAAGATTTGACCTTTGACAAATGGTCGTACAGTTGCTTCAATGTACGAGTACTAAAATTGGAATATCTCGGCAACCGCAGATCCGATTTTGAAAATTCAAAATGTTACGTGCTGCAGTTGACCCCCTCTATCAAATGGTGGGTATTTTAACCAATAAAATTTCTACCCGGAAGTGCCTACGGGATGAAAATTTAGTGTTCGGCCACCACTTAAAAATTCGGCCACTTTGAAACATGCGGTTTTCCGTTAACGTGACGAAGTCGTACTGTGGTAAGAATACTAAAGTCTTTACCGTGCCACTAGTAGAAAAAAACAAAACAGACATGATGATGCTAGTAATCTACAATGCTTACACACATTGAGCAATAGGGCACCAGCATGTTGTCGTCGTCACTGTTGTGGAACTATACACTTATAGGAAGGATTTCCCCTGGATTTTGTACTTAAATCTTTTTTCTTCGGAGCCTATTCACTTGCACTGCTACAGCCTACAGGTTATTGTATATGGAAGTGCTTCTACCGTGATGCGAGTACACCTATATGAAAACGTTCATCATGGTAGAAGTTCCTTTATATAGTCGCAGTCACAATTCTTTTCTGAAACAGACGTTTACAAAGTACAAACGTGTGTGGGAGTTGCTGTGCATTATGCACAGACTAAACATTTCCTTTGCGCGTTGTCGTGGTTCTGTCTGGTGGGAATGCTGGCATAGTCTTGATGCAGAGAAAAGGAATTATGACAGAGTATAGTCTATCCATGAGCCTAGACCTACACACTAACACTAGTCAAGACAGTCACTGACACTGACAGTATTTAGTATTTACACAGGCTGAGACTGGTCACTGAGTCAGATTGTGGAATTGTGGATTGCAGTGCATGGCCAATGGATGGGTCACTGGGCTTCCCTGTGGACTAGAATCGTCAGCAGACGCCTTCTTTTGGGTTTTAACCTCTTTAAACACGTTAAAAAATTATTCAGTTACAGTCACCAAGTTTTTTGTTTTACATAAAAAACATTACCGTTTCCTTTTTCTGATTCTGGTACAGGATAGTGTCCGTCCGTAGACCGCACAAAATATATCGGTCAACTGCAATTTCGGGAAAGCCCCTTTGCTTCGTTGACCTTTGACCGCGTGTACAGGTCGTTAGTTTTGTAGGATTCCCCTAAAATTCAGCCTTTTCATTAGAAATTTTTAGTTGAGAAGGTCAATAAAGTCGGCAGAATTTAGACAGCTTGATGCATGCCCATTTCTAATATTAGGTTTTTCACAGATCGTGAAAAATAAATAAATTAGTGATTTTTTTTAAATGAACGCCGCCATCAACGATTAAATTTGATCAATGCACGATGGCAGCCTCCTTTGAGAAACACGAGACTGATTCTGTTGAAACTGAAAG
>JAMKCH010050042.1:0-11086 GCA_023653785.1 Ophioderma brevispina
GCACCTTCGAGGGTAGACGTTTCAGATAGAAGTCACAGATGCAAATGAGGTATTACCATCCATTCCGTCACAAGCACGACGCGCGTATACCGAGTCGTTCGAGGGACCCCTCGCAAAGTCGAAAACCAAGAAGGGGTGAAACCATTCATAAAACCAGTCGTGCTGAGGCGCTGGATTTTGAATAAATATTGCACGGACTAATTATTAGTTTGGGAGCTTGTATACACACATAATGTCAAATTCGATACAAAACAAATCCGCCAAATATTCAGTGGTTGTTGGATGTTGGGGGTTCTATTGGGTGGTTAATTTTGTCCTACCCATGGCCACACAAACAATGAAATGACACTCAGTCGTCTTGATTTTTTTAAATAAACGCCTCAATGAATACCTCTTTCACCTAGCGCGAATTGCATTATGAGAAAAAGAGTATTGAGCACAATGATCCAGGACCACTATTATTAACCTGGCCACCTCTACACATACATAATTTGTATCACTACCGATTAGTGTATATGCAAAGCGCACCCACAGTATGTGGGAGAAGCGGAGCAGCCCTTGCTTTCTATTGTTGGTACTACTCTATGTTTTCTTTGTGGTCGGCAAACATGCGAGACGGTTGTATTTCTAAAGATTACGAACGTTTTGCCTCTCGATCGATATCGAACTCTTTGGTCGAAACCATGAAGCGAATAGAAACTATTTATACAATTGGGTACACCGGGTAAATGTTTTATTTTGTTTTATGAAAGGACCCCAAAAAGGACTACACTCTAACTTTCAGGGGTTTTAAAAGTGTATCCTGTGGGATGGTAGTACGGAACCAATCAAAAAAGATTGAATTCAAATCTAATATTATTATTTAATGGTAATAGAGGATTAATTTCTAAATCCTGAACATTAAATGGTTCCTAACTACAATCATGAACATTGTTCGGTCCCTAAATACAATCCTTGGGATTACCTTTAAAATCCCTGCAATTTGTGAGTGTCTATTAAACTGCAAAAATTTGCACCTTAAAGTGATAATACGTATCTTATCAAAATTCACAATTAATGTGTCAGGAACATTTCTACAATTCAAAATTGGCAGCTGTAAAATAAGTGCTATTATCAATACTGATGAAATGCAAAACTCGGTAAAAGAAAATCCAGTGATGGCGCTTGGATTTAGTTTGTCGGGGATGTGCGGCTGCATGAGGAACTGAACCTATACCCATGTTTAAGGGTCATTTTGTAGCAAAATGTACCCATTTCTAAAGATTATTTGCTTCAAAAACACGTATAAAATTTGCATTTTGGTTCAAAGTTCTGGGGCTTGGTGCCAGACAAAAAAACAAAAAGAATTTTTTATTTTTTAACAATGTTTGAGGCATTTTAAGCTACTTAGTTATCCCTGTAAAGGGAGAATATTTATTAATTAAATTATCAATGTTTGAGACAGTTTTGGGAAAATGTCCAGGGATTTCTCATGAAAATACATGACCCATAGTTAAAGGATTTCTCAACAAAAACAAAAAAAACGACCCAATGGAGCCGATTTTCCCCGTATGCCTTTAGTGTTGTAATACTTCACCCCGATCGATTACAAATATTTCAAAAAGTAATAGTGAAATAAAAACAGAAGCTAATCCCCAATATATATAAATATAGTGTTGAGGAATAGAGATATGCGTGGGCTTGCCAAATCTTAATTAATAATATACAAATAGTGAAGCTGTCGTGCATTCATTCGGTTAAAAACCACGACCACGAGAATTACCAGGATTCCACATCGGCCTCTTAGTCATCACTTATACCGAAAAAATGCCACTCTTTGTTGTATTAAACACGATTTAGACCGACCACTTCAGCCGTTTGTGATCTTGTGGATAACCTCTACAAGCTGCAAGATTGTATAGTACTCTCTAACATGCCGATTTATTGTTCGAGTTTTCAAACAGTTAATTGCCATGGATACAGCAGAGATAATTGTCCCAAACATGTTAAATGGTCTGGATAAAAAAGTAATATATCAGCTAGTAATACCAATAAAGTACAAAATAAATGGGTCGTTATATGTTATCAACCCTCCCAAATTCAGTTTTGGTATTCTTGTTTTACTCTAATGATTCAAATCCAAGATGGCGGCCAATATGCCTGCCGAAAGTGTCACCCAATGTGGAGAAACTCGATATAGGCCAAACATTTAATGAAAAAGAATAAATGAGAGATCATATAATTGTTGGAAACAATAGAAATTAATTTAAGCATACTTTTGTTTCTGTTTACAAGGCACTAATTCAAGAGGGCCAGTAAAATGTATAATGGGAGAGGAAAAGTCATGTATTATTGGTCGAAAATACCAGTATTTATAAATAAATACTAAATTAATAACTGGCCATTTATTTGTGTTTATTGGATTACTTAGCTGAGGATATGATTCTTTTCAAATTTTGACCAATTTGGCTGCCATTTGGATTTTGCGAGACATCGGGTGTTTTCATGTTAACTTTGACTTTTCACTGAAAAAATACGAGAAGAGGCTGAAAATGACCATCTGACTTCGATTTGAAACGAGGGCCCTTCTAGGTGCCATATGATATTCCTTAGTGTGACAAATTGTTTTGGTGCAAGTGCAATGCAAAATCCCAACCATGCCCCAAGCAGCAAAGGAGGTTTGGTATTTGCTGGAAATGTGCCAGTGTCCCTTAAGTTTGAGGGGGACAACTACGGAAAACGGTTCTACGGATCATGTTTAAAACAGGACATTCGGTTTGTGAAAAAGTGGTATACAGGGGTCCACAACAAAAATAGTGCCAAGACAAAAACACCCTTGTTGGGGTGAAAAATAAAATAGTGAACTGATCTTTACTCATGTCATTAATGACGTCTTGGCTTTTAAATACCATTTACAGCACCGATTTAGTTGGTGCAATCGAGATATATGGCTAATATTCTAACAGAGGGCTGAAATATCAATTGTGCCACTTCTCACAGAATGGTATAACTTAACACATATTAATCTGGATGTTGTATAGACACCGTTATTGATTTGAAAGAATTCATCCTGACACACTATAATCTTGATCCTTTTTCTTTACTTACTTCTTTTCATTTTTCTCTGTAAACATTCTAAATGACTTCATCAATAAGGTAAAGAACATAAAAAATAGAGGCACACGTCAACTGAAACATAGACCATTATCAAACAATCGGTATTGATTCTGAAGGAACTTCTGTTCTTGAAGCAAATTGAAAATAGCAAATAGTCAATTTATCATTATCAAATGATGTTCAATTTACTTAGTAGGCTTCTTTGCATTAGTTGTGTGATGATCGAGTGCTTGTAAATCAATAAGTATCACTTTGTATCGCACCCTCTCTTTTATAATAATAGCCATATCTCTGGATTCAACAACCAAAGCGGATGCGGTAAACGGTATTCAAAGCCAAACTCATTTAATGACAACGATGGTAAATATCACCTTCACTATTTTATTTTGTTCACCTCCAACGATGGCACTTTTGCCTTGCAACCATTTTTGTGGGCCACTCTGTATATTATTTTGGAAGTCTGAGCTTTCCGTTTATATATTTCATGTAAATAATGCATGTTTTTCACCCAAGTTAGTTTACCGGTCTTGGGTTTTATTTTCCCCCCGTGGTAGACGGACACCGAGTCAACTAATTGTTCTGTCTTAATTAACGATCTTGCAATATAGAAGAAAGCATAGACCGCGATAATTATGTGGGTTCATAATTGAGAAGCCTGAATGGACATTTTAATTATACTGGAAGATTATACAATTAACAATCAATAATTATTTCATGCGTCTATCAATAAAATCGGGACACAAGAATAAAGAATAATGTCACGTCAATGAACATCCATGCAGATGAGGTAAAAATCTCGCGTTATAATATCTGAGGTAAATCTAAATTGTCCCATGCTTTTGTTTACTTATTCATGACTTAAAAAATATGTGCCCCTTATTTTCCTTGTCCTAACCTGTACCGCGGTGGGTTTTTGCTTTTGCACGAAAAGGAGCGTAAAATATTACTTGATACTTGCAATTACATCTTTGACTCCAGAAAAGGGGTTTTTAAGTAAGGGGCAAAAAAAAGTATTACAACATGCCTTGTAAACTAGGGTTAATCAGCTATTTCTTCATCTTTTCATGGTCTAGCATGGTCTAGCAAGTCTATGTAATAACTCAAACAACCTTGTCCTCTATTGAGAACTTGTCTCCCAAAATGTTCAGAAAAAGTTTCCATAAGCTCTAAAGAACTCTTTTGGGTTATTTAACCCTCATCTTCTCCAACGTATTTTTAACCATGCTTCGGGGCATCCCCATATAATTTTTCCTAACGAACATGTGTAGATTTGGTATTTTGGTATCCTGTTTTAGCCTTCTTCCAAGCAAAGTCCCTTCCTTTTGTGATTTCAACACTGACATCTTAAGCCCAAGAGGAGATATTTCCGAAATAGCCCATTTTTATCGAACATCAGCGTTTTTTGCGGTGATTTTTACTTTGACGACCTACGACAACGACCTGCACTACTCCCCCCTTCGTCCCCGCCCCCCCTCCGAAAGCTTGGCGACGGTTGAAACTCCTTGCGTGGTGGTTGTCCCAGTGCAACCCACCTTTTGTAAGCTTTTGTATGAGAACAAATACCATCGTATTGAAAATAGCCTAGGATCTTTGAAAACAACAGGTTCTATTTACTGACTTTTGTAAAGCCAATATAGAAAGTTTCCATGGAACTATTTTTGACGTAATGTTGCAAAATTCCAGGACACAAGAACTAAAAAATTAAGTCGATTTTTTTATTTAGAGTAAGGCCCTATAAGGATTAGGGTGTATATTTAAAACGTGTTTGATATGATTTGGAACGCATAAATGAATAAAAGCTAACTGATTTGTGCGAAGAACTCATTACCCACGCTTATTGGGTCATCAATTTTTGACCTTCAATGAAATGGATGAAATGGCAACCAAACTCCCGCAATTAATTTCCTCCAAAACAAATAACATCTACAGATGTCATTACAATTCTGGACATGCAGGCAGATGAGAGACCTGAAATTCAGCAAAGGTTTAAATCTATTTTCAGTCAAAAGAGAAGGTTTAAAATTGTGCTGTTTGAACAACTTCAATTAATGTTTGCGTTATAGGTACACGAGTGTTATTCACGTATTCACAGCACTTGCGTAATAAATGAAGAATTAAAAGAAAGGTAATTAGGTGTACATGGCAGTTTAAAAGGTGGCAACAATAGATTTCAAGTCCGTCATATTTCTGTGATATGTAGAGATTTCATATAGATTAAATGCTCAAAAGATTCCCTCCCTTTTAGGTGGGTTACAGAAAAACTTAAAATGAAAACAATTTTTTATTAAATTCATGATTTTGTAATATTTCAATAGAAAACAAGGCTGAATTTCATATTTGCCTCCTATACGAATTAGAATTTCACAATTTTTGTACCAAAGAAAAACAGTTTTCCACTTATCTTTACAGATGGGGAAATATTTTAGATATAAAGCTTTACCCACACCAGTGCCAAATCAAATTTTTCACATTTTTTTGGGACACCTGTTATTTGAAATCTCTCGTTGCAAACTCTTTAATATTTTCCGTACGATTTAGCGCATTTTGTTTAACACCTGTTAAAATTGAAAAATTCTGAAAACCTGGGACAATATTGTATATTTTTGGTAGTCAAATCTACACTCTAAAAATGCCTTGTAGAAGTTCTGGTCTTGAACTGACTGTCTTTAACAGACATATCTTCTCCTGAATGTCAATTTGAGGCATGTCTTCTAGTAAGTCGAATGTCCACTAGCGAGTCACTTGTCTACTTATAGGACACAATAGGACGTCTAAAATAAGACGTTATAACATGTCTAGTTCATTGGGACATGTCCCTCGAAATCAGTTTAGAAGCATGTCTTTTTAGCGCATTTTGAGGCATGACTTACAGACATGTCTCTCTCGACGTGTCTTATTTTTCTCATGTCTTAGGTCACGTCTACAACACATGAGCTACACAACACAGAATGATTAAATCGGTATTAGATTCCTTGTTTTCATTAAAATGGGAGGCTATAACCCTATATAATTGTCTTCGAACTCCAGTTTTAGTTGTCCCAGGTGGTGCAGTGGCACGGATGTGGCGCGTTTGGGAAAATAATTTTGTGACCATTTTCCGCAATTTTTGTTTATGTCAAAGTTTTAAGTGTGAATTTTCAATAGTAAGTAGCTAGGAAATTGATTTTATGAAATAGATCTTCCAGTTGACTCAATCAATCAATTAATAATTAAAATAGTGTACATTGTATATCCCTTTAAAGTATTTTTTCTGATAGGCATACATTAATTGCCATAAATATGCCGTAGATATGAGAAAATAGACCAAACTCTCCGAAGATTTTTATTTGCTTCGAAACTTCCACTAGGACATGAAACCACGCACATTTTACGTGTACAATGTATTTCCTGAGGAAAATGGATAAAATGTCAAATTGCCCTTTTTGTAGCCCCAGTTTCCGCTCCATTGAATCGAAGAAAACCATCCTCTCACATGAAATGTCATCATCTCATTGCCATTGAAATGTTGTGCTCCTCCCTGATGGTATTAGAGAAAAGCTCCAACAATGATGACATATCAATGTCTTTAGAAGAAAAAAAATATACAGTCGTATGTTAACTCGTCTGATTGAGCCATCGTATTTCTCTTAATCTTGATGAAGGTCAACTAAATATGTATTCGTAATCTTATCGTGTTTATGCAGTAATCATTTAGTAATTCAAATGTTCTGTACCATGCGTACACGAGTGGAGAAATAAAATTGTAAAATCATGGAGGGATATTTCTTGTGTTATTATTATTATCATAATTGTTTTTAATTATCAAGGTGATTTGAAGTTCTACAGGTAGGGATGAGGTATGAATATGCCGGGGGTTTAATTAAAGGAATTAATTGGCATTAATCTATCGGCATAATGAAATATCCCTAAATAAGACGTACCAGATTTTATTTAGATTAAATTTTGTTAGTAAAGTATAGGCCTATGTTGTTTTCACTGTAAATTGGCGCATTTGCAGAAATTCATTATTTTTAGGGGGAATGGGGGGGGGGGCTAGATTTCCCACAAGGGGGAAGCCCCCCCCCCCTCCCTCTGGTTACGCCGCTGGATGGTTTTCTTGGTCACTGGAGTACTCAAATCCAGTTTTATTCCGACAAATATGCACGGCTTAATAGCAATCATGGAAGCTGACATCTTTATTTCCTGTGCTATATTTTCAGTATTTACAGATGTACTTGATGAAGATATTAAAGGTGTTTTTTTTTTTTTACGTGTGATCCATATAGCAATACCTCTGATTATTTCCCGTGGGGTAGCGTACTGAATTGTATTTTTTAAAGTTGGGGAAAATTAATAAACAAACGTAGGTTTCATATTGCACGTTGTTTGTGTGTATACAGTGTACACAAGTCATAAACGCAACAAACATGTCATTTATGAAGTATTTCTGCATGCTGCGAACAACTGAGCGAATCTTTCAGGCATTGCACATTACATACTGATTCGATGATGCCAAGCCACGGTTTAACCTTTTGCACGCTACTGAACCTCGGTGTTAGTAAGCAAATTCGCGACCTTTCAAAATGTCTTCCAGAATAATAGTCCATTCCTCAACCTTTATATCTATAGTAACGCGTCAGGGTTAATGCTTATACCCATTTGAATTCCTTTTTTATTCTAAAACAAAATGAAGTCATCAAGAATGTCGTCAACAACAATGGCTTTCATATCTAAATAATTTCTGTATTGTTTTGTCTTTCTGTAAACTAGGTTTGGTGTCAGCGCCTAAATGGCAAGTGCTTTTCTATATACAGATGCTCATTTAAGTTTGCCTGTAGCCACGTGGCCGATGACCTATACTATATCCTACAAAATATTGGTATAGTTTAGCGATGTGTTGCTCATCCCTAGGCACAATTTGTAATAGCAGAGCGTAAACTGTGTCAAACTTGCGTTTGAGAGCGATAATTTTGCGTCAAATGTCGCTAGATGTGTAAAGAATATCTTATTCGAGAGAATCGTTAAATATAAGAATTTGAAATGCTATAAATCCTTTAGATAAAAGAAAAACACGAAAAGGTGAGGCCTATACCCCAAGGGAGCGTATAGTGGTTCATGGGACTGTGGAGCTATCTGGCAATGTCCAACATAACTAAACTGAGAAAAAAATTATAACTGATTTTAAATGAAGAAGCCATGTAATGCCTCAGTGTATAGTCGCATACGAGATGAGGTATCTACCGTACATGTAGATAGCCAAAATTACGGTAACAGCATGTTTTCTATTTTGCTCCGTGTAATAACGTAGAAATCTTCCGTGTAAGCACTTGGTATACTAAATTAGAAAGTTTATTTTTGAACTCGATAAAAATACACTTTCCTAATAACTTGAACCATACATATATCTACGTGAGCGAAATATTTTTTTGGGCTATAAAGTGCTTATTACTTTTATTCTTGGAATGTCCAAGTTGAATGTGACTCAATCACGTTGATGATGAACGAGATACGCGTGGAAGAACTTCAAAGGTGTTGTATTTGAGATTTCATTTTCGGTCGTCCAATGCAATCGGAAAGACCTTATGTCGGGGTGATTCGTGTGTATGTGTGTCCGTTTGTCTGTGTGTGTGTCCGCGAGTGTCAAACATTTAGTATACACCAACAGTAGTATACACCTTTTGGTTGACACTTTTTTTCAACTTACTGTAACATTTTAGTGCAGTGATGGACCAAGTTCATACTTTATATGCGTATACATTGAGACAAGGGGGCTTATGTGCGGTAACAGATGAGGAGGTCAAATGTCATTCAGGGGCCACTTAGGGTCATTATATTGCTTTTACATAACCTTTTGGTTGACTCTTGAACGTACTGTATCCATTTGGTCTAATATCCATCTGGGCTAATGTCCACCTGGTTCAATATCTATTTGGTCTAATGCCCATTTGGACCAGATTGGCATTAGACCAAATGGATATTAGACCAAATGGATATTGGACCAAATAGGTATTAGACCAAATGGGTATTAGACCGAATGGGTATTAGACCAGATGGATATTAGACCAGATGGATATTAGACCAAATAGATATTAGACCAATTGGGTATTATACCAAATGGATATTAGACAAAATGATGAGTATTAGACCAGATGGGTATTAGACCAATTGGCAATAGACCAAATCGGTTATAGACGATATGGATATTAGACGATATGTGATTTAGACCAGATGAATATGAGATAACATGGCTATTAGCTAACTAAATGGTTTGATGTATAAATGGTTATTTGACTGGTTCCATTTTTCAAAAAGCAATTGCAACTAGTCGAAGGCATTTTTAGTTAAAAGCAATTGAAACAGTGTTTCTATATGGAAATTTTATGTGATTAAAAATCTTCCGATCCCCAAAGCTATTTTTAGGGGAGGTGTGCCTAATTTGCATAAATCAAAAATGGAAGCCATTTTAATTTTTTTGGACATAACTCACGGATTCAGGCCTGCTAAAGGACTTTCATTCTTGTGTCTATAACATATGTTTTCAGGGTCAGAGGAACACAACTAGACCATCAGTTAAGGTATTATGTATATATTTGACAATTAATTTGCATAAACTAAAACGGCGGCAATTTTGAATAATTATGCAAATTAATGTCCAAAATAACCCAATGATACAGGTCAGACACCATGGGTTGGAGCACAGGTGTGTACATGCTTGAAATACCAAATATTACACGTTTTCACACTAAAGAGAGTAAGTCATCATTTTTTGTGAGATAGCTATAAAACTATGATATTGTTCAATTGTTGTAAAGCTAAAAATGTAAGGAAGACAATATGCAATTGTATGTGCATATACCGGGTGTCACAAAGGTCATATAAGGTGGAAAAGGGAAAATTTTGGATGTAAAAAGTACAACATTTTGTGGCAGTTAATTTGTTACTTCATGAAATTAGCTAACCTGTGTTGTTATGGAGTCAGAATGATGCCACATAAATAACAAACAAAATGAGATGTTATTTATATAATACATGGCCGGGTTACCAAAGATATAAACCAAACAAGCAAAAGCCCCTATATCAAAAATCCTTAGACTTTAACACATGCCCCATCCGTAGGCACCTCATCAGTAGGCAACACCCTCTCTGAACCGGACGCTGACCAAAAGTACAGACAATCAAAAAGTAAAAAAATAGCACAAAAATTGAATCTGCTATTATATCAAAAGATAGATAAATTCCCTTTAAAATGAAATATAAATCAGCTGAATTACCTAACGTGGTTCTTATGATACAATAAAAAAATTGTTTACAAATATTGTTGAAAAGGATAACGACACCCTCATTTTTGTATACCCCAAATCATGGCGGAACTTGACAAACTAATGATCTAATTTTAATCTTGACCCTGAAAAACATATGTATAAAACAAAGAATGAAGTAAGTAAAGTAAAGACCCTTAAATCTTGAGTTATGTACAAACATGTCAAAATGGCACCCCATTTATTTTATGCAAATTAACTGTTAAGTTGAACTTATCTAGTATACACTAATGATCAATTGTATTCCTGTAACCCTGTGGAAAAACATTGTATAGACACAAGAATGAAAGTCATTTACAAGGCCTTACAATTTGAGTTGACACAACAAACGTTTTTTAAAATGGCGGCCAGTTTGAATTATGACTAATTAGGCACATTTCTTCTCAAAAGTCAGATGGGACCAGAAAATTTGGAATTAGCATAAAATTTCATTAAAAACACTAACCCAATTGCTTATAAAAAAATGCCTTCGTCATGTTGTAGGAAGCACTTTTTGAGAAAAGAACCAGTCTAATTAAACTAAATGGAATTAGACCCATTGGAGTTAGCCCAAAAGGGCATTAGACAAGTGGGATTAGACCAATAGCAGTCACCGCTTTTTACGTATGGTACTAATACATAAAGACAAGGTCTTATTTGGAGAAACAGATGGCAAGGTCAAAGCTCATTCCGGGTCACTTAAGGTCACTTAT
>JAMKCH010050043.1:0-10498 GCA_023653785.1 Ophioderma brevispina
GTTTGAAATGGAGTACCAATCAAATTACATGCTTCGAAAATGTTGATAAAATCCATTTTGGTCTCTATTTATAAGTTCGCATGTGTTAACATGCGAATATATTGCGCTTGTGCTGTTTAGTTTTCGTCTCCTCTTCTTCTTCAATGCTTTGGTTTTTTACCTTCTCTTCCAAACCTTTGTCCTATAAGAGCCAAAATCGGTCGAGGAACCACTGGCCCAAGTACAACCAGGGGTGTACATAGTTTGACCTTTGACCTTTCGTAGGGGTCACGCGGCCGATTAAAGGGGCACTCTCCGGAACTCTTAAATGGCATCTTCTGCCGCCGAAAACTGCTATGACCACCGGTGGATTGTTGTCCCAGAAGATCCCACTGACCCAAGACCCTCCTATGGTGTACCCGAATTGGGGTCAAAGGTCAAGTGTCACCGATTAAGGGGCATTCGTCTGAACTCTTTAAAATGCATCCTCTTCTACAAACAACCCGTTTGATGGTGACAAGGGGGGGGGCGGGGGGGGGGGGGGCTCCGTCATGTGACTCGACCTTAGCCTTTTTGTAAGGTTTTGTACACGAATTTTGATCAAAGGTCATTAAGGTCAACTTCCTGTGTTAATGTGAAAAATCCTTCAAAAAATTCATATTAGCTAAATGGACGTTAGCATGGTCACGTGATTAATGCATATGAGCAGCTGGAGACCCTTCACCAAAGTTGTGCTCAACATGGAGGTCAAGGTCATTAAAGGGTATTCCGGTCTTATGTGAAAAAAAATCAAAACCAATCATATTTGCTTTTGTAAGGGTAAGCATGGCAACGTAACCTCATGCATTGAAAGGCAGCTTGAACACCCTTCACCAACATGGCGCAACATGGGGTTCAAGGTCTTAAAGGGGATCTTCCGGTTTTAATGTGACAAATCTTCAAAATTCATATCTGTCATTTGCAAGAGCATGGTCCCCGTACTCATGCATATAACAGCTTGAGACCCTTCACCAAAGTTTTGCACACCATGAGGGTCAAAGGTCATTAAAGGGAACGTTCCGGTCTGAATGTGAAAAATCTTCAAAATTCATATTAGCCTAAATGGAATTTACATGGTCACGTGACTCATGCATAGGACGCAGGCTGAGACCCTTCACCGAAGTTGTGCTCAACATGGGGTCAAAGGTCTTAAAGGGGTACTTCCGTCATAATGTAAAAAATTAAAAAAAAAATCATCTTTGCTTTCATGTAGGTAGCATGGTCCCGTAACTCATACAACGGAAGCAGCTTTAGACCCTTCAACAACATTGTGCTCAACATTGGGTCAAAGGCATTAAATGGAACTTCCGGTCTTTAATGTGAAAAATCTTCAAAAATCATAGCTGCTATAAGCAAGGTAGCATGGTCACGTAACACATTCCATATGAAAGAGCTTGAACCCTTCACCAACATTGTGCTCAACATGGGGTCAAAGGTCATTAAAGGGAACGTCCGGTCTTAATGTAAAAAATCGTCAAAAACTATAGTTGCTATACCCACTTTGCAGGTCATGACTTATGTAACAAAACCAGCTTAATAACCCTTCAAAAATTTGTGTCTCGGCAATGGGGGTTAAAGGTCATAAGGGGCATTGCTTGCATGCATGCATGTTCTGCATCTACATGCGAATATACGCTTGTTTGCTAAACACAACTGTGGCGTCTAGTTGTTTGATTACATGATTGTCCAGTTTTTTATTTTTTCTACCTATTGTTACAAAATTGATTTTTAATATGCGTGGTTTTGGGGACAAAATTGAGATTTAAATCGTGCATGTGACTTACAGCAAATACCGTTATATTTTTGTCAGTTGGGGGCTTTAACAAATCATCTGGCCTACGCGTGCAAGTTTTGATCCGGTAGTGGTGTGATAATGATGCTTGAATGAATATTGCAAATTCCAAGTTGCACTGTGTGTAAAGCTACTTCAAGGCATTGCAACCTGACATTCTCTACATTGACTGGTTTAATGATGACAAGGCACGTTTTTCCTTTTGCAATTTTCTGTAGGTACCTACTTGGGACAGAATAAGTTCCCTGACCCTGCTGAGATGCAAAACCATGTAGCAGCCAAAGGAAGAAAGTACACCCCTCCCCTTGGCACAGTTCAATAATCATTCAGCCTGTATTTAGAAAATACCCCTCCTGGTTTATGGTATGATATATGATACCCATATCACACAAGGTCAGTTCATGTCCAGTGTATGTACATAGTACAACCACTGAACTGTGTCCTTGGTGGATGATCATATTGTACCCATAGTGTAGGTGAATGTTGAGATCTGTTATTCAGGGATGTAAAACTAATCACGAAATTTCTGGGAATTTCTGGAACGTTGGCCATAATGGAAAGTAATTCGGAAGATGTATTTTTTTTCATTATGGACTTGGGGTGATGTTATTTAAGCAAAAAAAAAACTACCCACATTCATGGTAGGGGATTACACCACAAAGAGGTTCTATATCGAAGAGAGGCAAAAAAGTTACGTAATCTTTATAAATACACCGTCTCGCATGTTGTGCCGACCCAAAGAGAAAACCTGAGTACCAAACAATAGAAAGCAATGGCTGCCTCCGCTTCTTCCACATACTGTGGGTGCGCTTTGATATACACTAATCCGGTAGTGGATACAAATAAGGTAGTGTTAGAGGTGGCCAGGTACGGTGTAATAATAGTGTTACCTAGATCATTGGTCGCCTCAGATATTTTTTTTTTCATAATGCAATGTGCGCTTAGGTGAAAAGATGTATTCATTGAGGCGGTTTATTTAATCAAGCACTACTGAGGTGTATTTCTTCGTTGTGTGCCATGGGTAGACAACATTTAAACCACCCAATAGGCACCCAACTCAACAACTGATATTTTGGCGGATGTTTGTATCAGAATTGACATTATGTGGTATACAAGCACCAAACTGATAATTATTCCGTTTTTCCTTGCAATATTCAAAAATCAGCGACCCAGACGGACAACGAATGGTGTTGAATGGGTTTCACCCTGTCACATCTTGATATACCCCTTTAACTCCATTCTAAGATCTGAGGCCTTTTGTTTCGAACACGGATCTCTATACGATGGATTGGCTACGCAACAGTAACTGTTAGTTAGATGAGTAAAGCAACGGTTGGCAATCTTGGTCTACTAGTTACAATTAGGCATTCCGAGACACCTGTTTAAGAAAAGTTCTATCTCTGCCCGATTTAGAGACATGCCATCCAATGAGTACACAACTTCAGACTACATTGAGCTCACTGAATGGGCTCATTGTGTACTCTGTTATCTGTTGCTTATCTACATTTCAATGGGAACAAATTTGAGTTAATGACAGCTCTTAACCACCTGCTTGGGCTATTTTGGATTACCAGTATGGCTGTCAGTGGCTTACAATACGGAGCCCAGGTTCCCAATCCATGTATAGAGACCAGTGGTTTGGACGATTCACACATAAAGGTTATAGCGTCACGCGCAGCATTGCCGTTCGGGCAAGGGCTGATTGCTGGATTTATTTTCAGGAAATGGGAAAATTAATGATAGGTCTACTTTCACCCTGTTTATTCATCATGGCTTATTTACTTTTAGTTTGTAGTATTTATGACCTCTTGTTTTCCTTCTGAAACCTAGATGGTAACCATCATAGACATCACACCAAGTGGATAACGGATACAAACTATACACACAGGGTAACGAATAGGCTTACTTGGAAGAACAAAGATGGCAATGAATATGAAGGCTGGTGTTGGCCAGGTGAGTTAATCACTTTTATCGGTAGATGTCATGAGATTGATACATTAAGGACAGTGGGTACATCAAATGCCCCTCATATTGAGCAGATTTTTTTTTACCTAATCTTAAAATGTTCATTTTGACTAGAAAAATTCAAGTTTAAATTAATCCGGAAAAAAGATTTATGAGGGCCTCCGTGAGCTTAAAGTTTTGTACATGAAGTCAATGGTATGTGAGGGGATTCAAATCACATTCACAGCAGTACTACGTGTGAGGATTATTGGAGCAAAATGTGATGATGGCTGCCCTTGGATCTCAAGAGGTAGCATATATGTTCTACCAGGGTAACCAGCACCACCCTCATCAGATTTCCTTAGAACCCGATGGGGGTGTCGGTTTAGCCGCCAACAACCCGACCCTGGGACAGATAGTACTGGTTACCAGGATACCAGTAGCATGCCCTCAAAGAAAACCTGACCTATTGTGTGCTTTAAATCTGTTTATATCATGCGGTGCAGCCGCATGATATACTGCGATCATTCGAATTCTTTATATCATGCGGTGCAGCCGCATGATATTCTGTGCCCGTTCGATTCTTTCTTTCTTCTTCCAAATGATGACGTCTTTAGCCTCTTATAGCCAAACGCTTGCCGGCCAATTTTAAGCCAAATTGTGCTCCACAACATGGTTGGCCTAAGATCATCTATTGGTTAGCCACAGTTTTGTGGCCTAGTGGTCACCTTTTGGGTCATAAATTGCCATTGGCCAAAACCTATGAAAGCCTACTTCTTCCCAAATAGCAGCTGCTGATTTGGCCACTTTCTGCATAGATATCGCCATCCTAGTGCCTATGGGGTGTACACAGACTTAGCATTAGTGGTCAGCAAATGGGTCCAATTTGGCCATTTTATTTCTTTCTTAATTTCTCCAAATGCTTATTTTGCCTCTTAGCACCAACGCTTGCGCAATTTTAGCCAAGTCAATATAGGTCCATAGCCTCATTGTCGCGCTAACCCCCTTTTTCCTTCTTCTCCCACATTTTGCATGTGCTATCAATGCCATTCGGTCACAATGTTTGCCAGGTGACTGGTCACATGGGGTGTACACAGATTTGAATCCAAAGTCATTTAGGGGTAAAAAAGGGGCAGTCTCTCTAACCCCTCATAATATTTCAAAATGCTACTAGTGTTACATAGTTAACGTGATCATGACCAGACTTCGTCAGAATAACCCCTGACCAAAGTGCCATACAGGATGTTCACAGATTGGGGTCAAAGGTTACGCAAGGGTCATTACAGGTCAGTCGCGCTTACTGTTTCTACCACAAATCAATTGCTATAATCACTAGACTTGGTCAGAAGAACCGCTGACCCAAAGTCCATATGAGATGTTCACAGAATGCGGTTAGAGGTCACGCAGGGGTCATTACAGGTCATGTCGCGCTAAACCATCCTATTGCTGTTATGCACAAATCAACTGTTATAATCACCAGTCTTTGTTCAGAATAACCACTGACGCAAGCCCCACATGGGGTTTTACAGATTTGGGTCAAAGGTCATGCAGGGGTCATTACAGGTCAGTCGATCTTATTATCTTTCTTACTTTCTTCAAATGATGAATTTTATGCTTCTATGCCAAATGCTAGCATTTTAGCCAAATTTGCTCAAAAGCATGGCTGGCCTAAGTTTGCCCCTATGGGGTGAGCCACATTGCGGCCTAGGTCACCTATTGGTCAGGATTAGTATTTTGGCAAAATATATGAAGCCTTCTCCTTTTACAATAGTGCATGCTGATCTTGCCCTCAGCCATAGACTATCGCCTATAGCCAAGCCTTATGGGTTGTTCACAGGAAATTAGCATCAGTGGTCAGCAGAATGGTCTTTTGGCCTTTACCGCATGATATTTGTGCTTAGTGAAGCACATTGAGCCTCTAGTTGACTTTGCCCATATAAATGTTGTTGTATTCTTATATATTATTAATAGCAATTTTTGGTCACACTTTCCATACCCAGGTTCATCCAGTTACTTGGATTTCACCGTCCGGGCGGTCGTGAGTGGCTGGCAAACATGTTATAATTAAGTGAATATAGGCTCTACCATGAACCTGTTACTTGGAAGGATATGAATGAGCGTCCTGTGTTCAACGTACCAGAAGTCACGATGCATAAAGACGCTATACATGGCGGAGGATGGGAACATAGGGATAACATATAGAATGGCCTATATGTGGATGTACATAGAATAGATAAAAAGAAGTGAATTGCGTGTATTATTGAAATAGCCCAAGAGCGTAACCGTTTGTGTCACACCTCCTGTGTTTCCTGTTGTTGCACAACCAGCGGCGCATCGTCACTGCTACGCAAGCACCACGCTCATAAAACATTTGTGGCACCACGTTATGTATTCAGAGTTGTATTTCTACCTGTTCCTTTGTTTGATGGGCTGATTTTTCTGTAATACTTTTGCCAAAAGCAAATGAGGGAAGAAATTATGCCTGTAAAAAGGTTTCATGCATCCCTAATGCACAAAAAAATCAAAGAAAAAAGTCGGACCCGGATTTATCTGAAATTGAATCATAATGAACATACGCACTTCAGTATCATAGGTTTGGGCACCTATAAGTGATGTGACATATCGTCGAGTGGGAAGTGCTTATGCATATTAATGAGGACAAGCGAGTATTTTTAGTTCGTTGCATTTTGCGAGTGAAAACAACAACAACACATGCTGTCACTCCGGCTCAAATAAGTAGTGATAAAAAAAAATGTGCATGAAAAAAAACAAAATTTGACCCTGACTTGTTTAATCAACGGTGACGCAGTTGACGTTTTCATGATATCTGTATATTTTTTCTTTCTATGCTGAAAAAATGAAGAATTTGTGAAGAAATGATGTAGATATGAAAGATTTGCGCGGCTGATCCATTTTTACCCATTTCAATGGGATTTTACACAGTTAAGCTAAGCTTTCAGTTCCATTATTTGGTTGAATATGGTGACAAATCTTTCTGGATCAGCTGTGAAAATTTAGTTCACTTCTAAGCACTCTTGTGGGACTCTGCAAATTGCTTTATAATAAATATAAAGAAGTGATTTAACAAGATAAACTTTTAGATGTCAAACATGACCAGGAAGTTTAGTCATGTTTAAACTGATTCGAACAATCTGCTGCGTGTCTGCGTGAGGTCGCACTGTGTACACAGGGCGTATAACCCAACGATACAATAGACAGCGGATACCCGTGTAAGGTCGCAAAGTCGGTACTGCGTACGCTTAGTTCAAACAATTATACAGACCATAAAACCTACTGCGGTTTGTCTGAATATAAGGCGGTTTGTACATCGGAATTGCTCAGCCTTCAAGGAAAAGATCTTTGTCAAATTGATGGATTAGTTGTCATTTTGTATTCTGGTTCCTTCCTTGCCTTGGTGCATCCCAAAGCTTGTCTGTTAGACCATGGTGTGCATTTGGGTTGAACCTTTCGACTTTGGTCTTTTTTAATTAATGCAGTCAACCACATTTGGAGACCTAAATTCCCTGGGGTAAGGAGAAAAAAATCTCATTTGATGGGAGTAGTAATGTAGGGGACGAGATTTTCGATCAGGTAACACCACTTCACGGGGAAACAAAATTATTTTCTTTGCCTAAAGCAGACACCCTATACAACTTCCATGATCATAACTTGATTTTATTGGAAATTCTGCATTTGAATGGCTCTGCAAATTGCAACTTTTGCTTGACAGCATGAGCTACTGCAGAAGGTCAGATCAGAGGTCTAACGGCAAGGAGGAGGCAATTTGTCTTGTCAAGATCTCTTTGTGGATCCGAGATATGGTAAGAATTCCCAATAAATGGCATTTTTAAAATACACCCAAAAAACAGAGTACGTAATACACCCAAAACCAGGTAATCACCAAAACCAGTGCATACCCCAAAACCAGTGCAAGACACCACAAGGTCAGATTCAGAGGTCTGACGGCAATTAAAGAGCCGAGGCATTTGTGTGTCTAGCATCATCTTTGGATCACAGAGATATGGTAAGAATCCAATACTTGATGTGAACCAATACACCCAAAAACCAGAATAATACACCCAAACAAGTGCAATACCACCCCAAGGTAAGTATAAGAGGTTCTGACGGCAAGGAGAGGCAGGTTCTGTCTAGATCATTCTTTGCCGGATCACAGAGATATGGTAGAATAATGTAACCAATACACCCAAAACAAAGAGCAATGCACCCAAAACCAGGCAAATACACCCCAAGGTCAGATTAAGAGGTTTTCTTGATGGCAAAGGAGAGCAATTTGTTTGTCTAGATAATTCTTTGCTGGATCACAGAGATATGGTAAGAATCCCAATACTGATCAGTGAACCAATACACCCAAACCAGAGTAATACACCAAAAAACCAGTGCAATACACCCCAAGGTCAGATTCAAGAGGTCTGACGGCAAGGAGAGCGCCATTTGTCTTGTCTAGAATTCTTCTTTGATGGATCACGAGAGATATGGTCAAGAATCCCATATGATGTGAACCAATACACCCAAAACCAGTCGCAAAACATCCCAAACCACAGCAATACATCCCAAACCACACAGCAATTAACCCAAAACCACAGCAATTCACCAACCCCCAGCAATTTCCCAAAACCAAGCAATACACCCAAACCAGAGTAATGCAACCAGAGCAGTACCCCAGAACCCGAGATCATTCTTTGGTCGTATCAAATGATATGGTAATTAAAATAAAAAAAAATAAATGGGAATGTATAGTGGTGACCCTCTGCAAGACCGAATGTAAGAAGACTGAAGTATAATCCCCAGGGATTATCCGTTTAAGTGGGATTTAAGAGACATGCTAATTGCCTATTGAATTCAGCGGCTGTGAAGACATATAACGGGCCGCTCTAAGCACTGGTGTTGCCGTCGTGTGAGTGTTACGGTCCAGGGGTGCCTTAATTGTGATGGGTTCGTAATTTCGTAGGTAAAGGCGATGCGCTGATTGCTTCGGTTTCTGTTTTTCGACGAGCAGGTTACATGAAAGATAAGGAGGTGAAGGGCAGACTTTACCTGAGATGTCGGCATGGGATGCAGTCCGTGGTGGGGAAGTGAGCTCACGGATAGCGCAAAACCACGCGCCGCCTGATTGACAGTTATGCAGTTCAGAAAGAGTTAAAGAAGGTGTCTAAACAGCAGTAAAATAACAGGCTCTGTCCCGAATTGTATGAAAATGTACGAATAAATACGTAGAAGGCACTGATGGAGAAGGTGAACGATTGGAAATAATGTCCGATACCGGAAAACCCATTTCATATACTCCAAAAACAAAGAAACCACCGCCCTCCAAAAAAAAAACTCATATCCTCCAAATAAAGGAAGGAAATAACACCCCTACCAACCCCCAAAAAAGAAGAAAAATAATACAATTCCCATTCCAAGGTAAGATAGTCCTCCCCTCCAAAAAAAGGGGAAATTAAAAAAAAAAACACCCTTATAGCTCCCCCAACGACAAACTCCATCATCCAAAAAAAGAAATAACAACCTCCCCTACACACTCCAAAAAAGAAAAATAGGCCTACATTTCCCTTTTGTTTTTTTTCGAAACGAAATGAAAAAATATTGGCGAGGAAATTTCACTCTCATTCATCAAAACAATAAAAAGGTGTAAATCATGACTGACTGAACCATATTGATTGACAAATGCGTGATGAGATGCTTGGGGTACATCAGATTAGATCGCGGATCTCCTTGTCTGAAACTCATCAATAGGTATTAGACTTAATCTAAATCATTATTTAATGGGACTATCAATGGTAATTAGTCGGTCTGCAAACAGTTCGGTCTTGAAGGGAATGAATGTATAGTAATGGATACAGCAGCTGGCTTGTAAGCCAAGGTCATTGGGATCTAATCACTTGATCTTGTTTACCGTACTCCAAAATGGCCACTTCATGCACCTTGATGGTTCTAGAATCTCACGGACCTCCCACGAGAGGCTATTAAACACCAAACGTTCATGAAGCTGTTTAAATAGCCATAGTAGCAATAGAACCTTCAAAAGCATTGGCCCGATATTTCTTACACATTTGATCAGGAAACTACCTTTCAGTATTCCATGTGTGAGTAGTCTTGCACCTTGGTGGTTTTAAAAAGAGAGCATAAAATTAACATTTTTTAGTGTACCATCTGCATATAAAAAGACCTAGACCTAAGACATAACAGTGTTCAAATGTTCTATGGATGGAGCCCAATATATCTAAAATTTGCCCAAAAAATTTATTAAAAATATGGTCAACATATTACTCCCCTCCTTCAATATCAATCTAATCGTTTGTCTAGTGTCTTTATAGCGGAATGTGTATTGATGAGATTGGAAAATAAAGATTAATTCGATGTTTTTTTTTGACATTCTCAATCCAATTATTTGGCAAGACAATTTGAGCCCCCCTACTGTGTTTGGTCTATTTGGTAAAGCCATGGTTCCTCTTTTAGTCTTGGAGGCTTTGTCCCACCCAAATCAAACCAAGTGCCCTCGGCATTGGCACAAGGTTTTACTTTCGATACAATTGTCAAAATGATCAGAAATTCTAAAAAAAATGTAAATGAATGCGTGTCTCATGCTTTTGTTTTGTTGTAGGTGCGACCATATGGACAGGAGACAAACACGGCAGAATGGAGCCATCTTAAGGCCAGTATGCCAATGTTGATGTCAATAGGCCTGGGTGGGGATACCATTATGGTGGTAAGTTGTTTATTTAT
>JAMKCH010050044.1:0-10750 GCA_023653785.1 Ophioderma brevispina
TACATCACTTCCCTATATACTTTTATTGGGGAATCCCCCAATCATGCAATGTTTTGACTGAAAAGCATAAAACAAGTTGCCAGTTACTAAGTTTTACATCTTGGGGCATTCCCCATTTCCCTTATCGTGCAATCTATCTAACAGATGCATTTTGCACAACCAGCTTCTAGGATATTCCCCTTTCTCTCTTTTTAGTAAACAAAGTACTTTTCCCGGGTGAGAAATCTTTTTTCAAATAAAATTGAGAAATAATATTTTTAATTTAATCAGAAAAATGGAGGCTATATAACAATATTAAATTGAGATTCTACCTGAAATGCCACATGCCACATAGGGAATTAAATACTTGATTAGCAAGCACTGTCCTGTCATTGATGGTTTAGTTCCCTCAATTTTGTTATGTTTTCATGCAAATATTGTGTTTAAAATTAATTTCTCCTGTCGTCTTGACCCCTTGTCCCCCTCCCGTGTAAAAAGCCTCACAACAGTCCTTTTCCCCTAGATACCTTTTCTCTTGGATGCAAGATGATAAAACAATTAGAAATTTCCAATGTGGCTCCCAATAAATGATTGTACTTGGGTAGGGGCAAACAGTATTAAAAAGTGAAATCTTATTTTATATTGATAGGTAAGGTATGTTTGATGCGCAATCGTTCGTGGCGAGTTCATACCCCGATTGGTAAAACCTAAAAATTGTTTCTCTTAAATTTGCTGTGGAAAAAATATCTATAGGCCTAATGGTCGGTTAAAGACCTATCAGTGATTTGCTAAATCAGCAATCGAAAAAAATCATCAAAATCGATTTTTGCATTTATTTACCAGGACAAGGGGATCCTAACATACCTGCAATGATAGACCCAGAGCAACCTAAAAGGACAGAATCGGAGATTTTAGTCTTATGTGCCCGAACGTACACTTACTACAACACGTATTGAATGGAGAATCGTATCTGGAACACTGCCGTTTTCTTCCCTTTTCTGTCAATTCTACAGCTGTAAAAGGTAACTTTATGCAGAATTCTACAGCCTTATCCTTCAAACTTTAGAACTCTTCCTACAAATTTCAAATATTTTTCAAATCACTGATAGTTTCTTTATGGTGTAGATGGCCTGCTTCAAAAGTTTCTGGCTAATGTATGTGACATGGCGCGATATTTGGGAGTGAGCACAGGAGGGTCCCCGGCCCACGCTCAGCGCAGAGGGACCCTTGCAACATTTTGGTTTTCAAGATTCATTTCAAATGAAAGATGATGTTCCCAAAAATCGCAATTGGACAATAATAAAAACGTTATCCTTTTGAATATAGCAAAAATATCCTAATTTTTTTATCTCCTCCATCCGAAATTTTTTTTCCCTTTTTGGACGATCCCCCCATATACCCCCTCCCCCGAGTATTTATGAACACTCCAAAAGCCCAAAAATTCAGTCCGGGAAATTATTTGTATTCCTTTTAAAGAGGCCTATTAGTCACGGTATATCTCACAATTACTATAGTAGCCCGTACAATAGACTCATCATGTGCCGATACAGTCTCGGGGATACAGTCGTAATTGGAATTAACAATTTTACATATCGATTGGGCATGGCGCCGCTGGCGCCGCGACCCCACCAAATCACGAGCTTTGGTGTATGGAGTTTTTTAATCATCTTTTAAAACAATCATGAATTCATACAAATCGATCAATATTCAGAAAATTACGGCTGTTCCCCGGGGGCTGTGGCAAGAAGGTCAACGAGCTAGATATTTAATATGGTCCAGGTTTCAGACTCGCGATGGACGGTCCCGCGGACTGTTTGGTTTATATCGCAGCGGAATCCGGGGATTCACGAGTACACGGATTCCATACTGAAATTTCGGCCATGGTCAGACGAGTCATTATCAATCTTTTGCATTTCAAATTTACGAATCACCCTCATTTCGTGCCGACGACCAATGTCCAAAAAACTACGTACACGTTCCCTGTACTAGGATTATACCAAGGTGAATCACCGATGATATGTTCAGTCAGACTTAGTGATTGAGAACATAGGTCTAGGTGTGCCAACCGCAGCTCGGCAGCAGCCCCCATCATCCTTTGCGCGGCAAACCATATTATCGACGGTAATGGCGTGTTGACTCCATTTCTTCTTTGTGCCGGTATGTAACATCGGTCCAAGTGTATCAACCACAGCCATGAAGCTATACGCTAGATGTACACGGTCACGAACGGTTACACAAACTCAGGTTAGGCACTGCACTTGAATTGGCCAAGTCCAAAAGAAAATAAACATGCAATGGATGCAAGTCCGATATTCCTAGCCCCGTTCGTCGCCCGCAATCATTTATCCTGTGACCTAACTCAGTCGCAACTTCAATCCTAGACTCAGTTTACCGTCCCGGTTACCTCCCCAATTACCGACTATTCTTGGTAAATCTTCAAATAACCCAACAAATAGTCATACAGATAAGTAAAATGCGGGATATAATCCACTGACACTTGTATTACCGAGAATTTATCTTTAGAAGTAGGGAACCATGCGGTGAAAGTATTACGAAAGTACGATTGGAATTTGTAAACACAGTGCTTATACCCTGTTGTGACGTATCATCATGTAAATAGGCTCATATTACGCGCCGTTTTAATCATGCTGCTGGCGGACGTTAGGGGTCTGCCTCCACTCAATTCTTGTTCGCTCAATCGTACGCTCTAATGCCCTACAGTTGATACATAGCTTTTCTGGCTGGTTTTAAGAAAATTCTGAAGATGATGAAGAAATATTGCAAATACTGTGACACGAGAAGCGCATAGCAAAATCTAGAATAATTTCTGATCGTTCACATACTATACGTTAGCAATTGAACCCGCTAGACTTAAGTCGCAGCTCTCGATAATGTAAAAGGGGCGTTTGTATGTGCGGAACTATTATCGTGTTATTGCTATGAGAGGTTCCCGGTGGCACGGAAAACGATTTTGTAGGCGAAAAGGTGCTTGGGAAGGTCCTTCTGAGCCGCTGTTGGTGGTGCCGCCGAAAAGCTACGAACTAAGTGTTCGAAGAAATTGATAGGAGCGTTTTGAAATTGGGTTTAGATCGTATTTGAAGGTGCGTATAGACCTACTTTATAATTTAGAACTACACTCAAAGAAAAACTTGAGGGACGTTCGTTACGTACATGTAACCCAGTATTTAAGAATCAGCTGTTCGAAATGCCCAGTGCTATAAATGATAAATGTTTTGAATGTCCTAGTTACTAGGACTAGGTACGTTACGATGTTGCAAAAATTTAGCACCATCGCCATGGTAAATGGTTTCAAAGTGGCTAGGCTTAGATGGGGCAGCGTGATGTCAACATCCAACATCAAATCGCACCGTCAAAATCAACTTTAATTTTCTCGGGGGATATCTAGTTAACCATAAGCAAAAATGACGGTGCTAGGATCCCAAATTGCTCAGTCTCAGCTATTCCTGCCGATCTGACTCCGCCTATGTACAATTATCATAATGCCTTTAACTTAATCACATATAATAGACTGTTAAAGGCACAAAAGAAACGTCATGTGAATTCCCAATTATTGGGACTAAGTCTCAGCAGATGCTATCATTTTCCTTCAAACATGTCAAATATAATTCCAGATTGGGGGGGGGGGAGTACCACACCCACACACCCGCACCACTAGCACCCTCATGGATCCACACCTTTCCCTGCACATGGATTATTGCATCGATCTATAAGATTCTTTCCCGGTAGGTCCAACAACTGTCCCGATCACACGCAAATGTTTTCCCGTCGCAGAGCGAAAGAGTCCGAAAAGGGGCTGTTTCACATGGATATCATCAGTCTTTTATTTCCCGATCCGCCCTCTCTTTGTTTTTCCAAGGGGGAATTCCCGCCCCCACCTGGCTACGCCACTGGTAAATCAGGCTCAGAAAGCTAGTAAAACTTAAAGAGAAACTGCACATTTGAAAATAGTGCGCCCTCATATTTTTCAAAATCGATATTTTTTGCATGGGTTGTCGGCTTTATATACAAAAGCGCTCACACGAAATGATTAAGACCAATCAGCTCCTTATGGGTAAACAGAACTTTTATCAATTTAACGTCGCCGGCGACGTTAAATTCAGCAGACACGAAAATTGCGTTTAACACAAGACCACGCACGCCGTATCCATGTTTTTCCCACGCTATGCATCACTGTTTGATCGGTCTCTAACCTTTGGTGGTTTTAATATCAGTGAGTACGAGTCAAAACATATTCATGTAATATACACATTTGTTCTTGTTATGGAAACTTAATTGGCCTACAATTACCTGGATGTCTTTATCCTCATAGCAATGCCCTATCTGTTTTGGGGGGTATACGTTATTTTTTTATGTGTAAAATATTCTCTGTTCTTCACTGGCCTAGACTAGCATTGATGCAAATTTGAAGAAATTTCATATTTGGAAAATGTGCCATTGCCGCTTTAACGACATGAAAAGGACCACTCAATATGAGTATTGTTTTCCGCTGAATATCATTCACTGGGCTAGACTAGTCAACAGCTTGCAGGGGGGGGGGGGGTGGGGGGGGGTAAAAAATATGGGGGGGGGGGGGGTGGGGGGGGGGGGGGGGGGGGGGGGGGGGGGGGGGGGGGGGGGGGGGGGGGGGGGGGGTGGGGGGGGGGGGGGGGGGGTGGTTGGGGGGGTGGTGTGGGGGGTGGGGGGGGGGGGGGGGGGGGGGGGGGGGTGGGGGGGGGGGGGGGGGGGGTTGTGGGTGGGGTGGGGGGGGGTTGTGTGGGTGGGTGTGTTTGTTTTTGGTAAGGGGTGGGGTGGGGTTGGGGTGGGGGGGGGGGGGGGGGGGGGGGGGGTGTCCTAGTCAGCACCTGGGACTATTTTGCCTTTACCTGGGAAAAAAAGAAAAAAATATGCCCTTTTTTAATGATGTGAATTCTTTGACGTGGAAGATTACCCCCTTTACCTATGCCTAACTAGTAGCTACAACATTGTTCACATAGGTCCCTCGCAGGGCGGATTTAAGAGTCATACCGCAGTGTCGACAGCTGCTGACAGGGCCCCCCTACAAAATTGCTCTCAGGGCCCCCTATGACACAGATTTATCACAATAAAGTGCGACATTGTATTGCTTCTTGACGCTATTATGTCCCCACTTAAGCTGCTGACAGGGCACCTTTTTTCCTTAATCCGCCACTGGTCCTTCGGACAGTTGTTAAAGGGGGATAACCCATTTAGATAGAAATTTTCATCTTGATAGACTGCCCTTTACTCCAAAACCCCGTCTGTAAAGTTTGTGCCAATATTTCTACCCATTTGATTGAGAGCTGAAAACAGGATTTTGTAATCCCGGTAGAGTACTATGAACATTGGTCACCAAATGGTCAACATTTTCACTCATATATCCCTATGCCCTAAAATTTCACAGGGTGAAATGAAAAATCGTAGCTTTCTTCCCATATCCACCAAAATTTTGACCACTTTGGACATACAATCTGGGTTCTTGGAGGTTATTAGAAGAAAACAAGACCATGCCCTGTTAATATAACGTAAGCACTCGGGTATAAGCCCCCCCCCCCCCAAAAAAAGGAAGAATTGTTTACTTCAAAATAGGGGTGGCTTATACCCGGGAGGTGCTAGAACTTGGGAGCAAATATCAGTCAAAATATCAATATCATTTCAAGATCATTATTTTCACCAGATACCATTTTATGTTACCCTTTGTGGTTGTAGCAAATGTTTCAATTTTCACATACATTGCTCAAAGTAATTCTAGTAAACACCTACTAGTATCCCAATGCATTTGGCCCTACTTTGATGGCCCTATAAATATAATAGTTCCAAGTTCGAATGTAATTTTGTTTGTGTTTACTATTACGCCACATTGTTTCCCTGAATGCTAAAATTACCATCCTACCACCTGGGCTATACCAGTGTATATTGCCTAGCTTCTGTATATTCTTTAAAAATTTGGGGTGGCCTTATACCCGAAGGTGTGCTTATACCCTGAGTGGTTACGGTAATAATTGGCAATGTGTGCAGGAATGACGCAGATCTCTGCTGTTGGTGGTGCCACTAAACTCTTAAATTTCATTCATGATTTTCTGTTAAAATCATAAATCCCACTCCACTACACTATCAGTGATTCATCCGAAGGAGTCAAATATTTTAAATTTGCGGGAATATCATAAAAGTGAAGGATAATGCCCTATCACAACTCCCCAGCCCCTGGGTAAACACCTGGGGATGCCAGGCTTGCAACACGAGTTTGTTTTTGAAATGTTAAAGGTCCATTGCCCGATCGCTATAGCCTCGTCCCCCAGAAGCCCATGATTTTACCGGAGTGTTCAATATTTTGGTTATCGGAAGAAAGCTCGATTTTTCTCAATTTAACCTGTGAAATATAAGCCAAAGGATGTTTTTGGTTTGGAGTTATGAGCGAAATTGGTGAGCCCCATTTTGGTCACCCAATATTACTTTTACACAGTACTCTATGGGCTACAAAATCACGTTTTTAGCCCTCGCATCAAAACGGGTTGAAATATCCGGGCGAAACTTTTATCAGATGGGGTTTTGGAGTGAATGCTAATCTTATCAATATTAACACTTCATAGCTTTAAATCGGGCCATCCCCCTTTAAACCCCCCCCCATGTCCGCGTCCTGGGACATTTTTTATGTCAAACCCCAGCCAAGTCCGACCCCTGCTAGCCAGGCAAAGCGTCCACATTGTGATTTTGATTATGCTGCTTTCAATCTGTGTATTGCTTCTTTGTCGTACTACGTTGATACGTTTTTGTAAGAATTCACTTCTGTTTGTCCCGACCCCTAATGCCGGCTTTTTTTGTACATGCTGAACTCCATGAACAAGTCCCGGCATACGCCCAGTACACCCAGGCAAAAAAGGGTGCAACTCCCGCTATCAGGTAGTACAAGACCCGGCCATCCCCAGGTACCCGGGGGCTGCGGCATTTTTTGATAAGTCATAATCTCTAAATTCTGTAATTTATGAACCTCCATTCAAATCCTTTGTTTGCAGTAAGTGTCTTTATGAACAACTATGACTAAAATAACTGATTTTGTCTTTTATTAGGCTTGCGTTGGTTTTTATCACTTGCAGGTATTTTCCCGGGGGGGGGGGCACTACTTAAAAATAGGTGACGGGGGTTTTTGCGGCATATTGACCCCCTTTTTTAAACCTGCTGTCACTAAGATCCCATTTTTTTTAACCGCTGTCACTGACAGCCCCCCTTTTTTTTTACTCTCAGTTGCATTTTTTAATCAATGACCCCCTTATTTCTATATTCAATGCTCTTACAGAAAGCCCCTCTTTGTTCCCTGATGGGAACTTTCAGCATATGGGTGCCCACACTATTGACCCCCTTTTTTCACAAGATGTGAGGGCCTCAGTGATTGACCCCCAGTTTGTCATGATTGCCTCCTCCTCACCAAATGACCCCCTTTTTTCCCTTTTCGTTCCTCAGCTGACTGCCCCTCTACTTTGAAGTCCGATCCGCCATCCCCTTCACCTTCATATGATGCCCCCCCCCCCCGTGTTGATTTTTTGATTTTGAGAATCGTTGGTGTGTATGCCAAATAAATGCCACCATTGTATGACCAAGTCATAGGCGTCACCACCAACATTTGTATGGTGGATGATGTACTGTCTTGGTTTTTTTGGCCAAAATAACCTCATATGTTTACCGTATTAGTTTAAACAATTTCTGTGTGCTCGTTTTGTTTTGTTCTAGTTTAAAGGTGCATTTCATGATCCTAGCACCTTATTTTTGTTTTATGAGTCACTAGATTCCTCATCCTCAAAAAAAAAGGTTAATTTCCAAAAAATCAAGTTGATTCTGATGTTTTTGTGAATTGATGTCTAAGATCATGCCACCTTTGTACGGATTTTCTTTCTGTTATTCTTTTAAAATGACAAATATAAGATGTTCACAAACATTATATTAGATTGAAATCCACTTCCCAGATTAGTTCTGTGTGAACAATACGTTCATTTTGCTCTTATTTGACCCTGGGAGTGAACATCCGCTTAATCCTCTCTCAAAAACAAAATTCTCAATCTCGACTTCAAACTGACAACCTATTAAATATCAGTTTTAAATGGACTTGCGGGCTTTATCTTGTTATTAAATCAAAAATCTGAAAGGTATCCAGTAAATACTTTTAACACCAAAAAAAATCTGCAATGAGCCATCAGAGAAATAATATGCGGTTTTGCTGTTGAAGTGGGAAATAGATGTATATGAATTCAGTGTATATGAATGAGAAGTTGGAAAGAAAGTATCAACATTGTCTGCAATTAAAAAATGAACAAATAAAAAAAATAAAAAAAATAAAAAAAATTATACTCTTTTACTAGTTAAGTAGTATAGCCATATGTTTACAGGTGCATGTTTCCGATCATCTTTGGACCCCTCAAGGGGATCAAATGGTACACATTGGTGTATGGACATTAAACTTGAAAGTGGGGTGATTGTTGATGCCAAAAATCGTAAAGATCACGACAAGGTCCTCAGAGATCATGCAGGTCAAAAAGGTCAATAGGGTGAGCTAAAGGCCGACACGGTCGCAGGGGGTCCTTCAGTAAAACAAATCGAACCCTAGGTCATTCAAGCCAGGTGATCGCGAAACCCGGGGACCGCTTAGTATATTCATAATGTCTTGTCCATACTTACTCATGTAAAATTCCTTCATATAGAACATCACAAACTTTTTTACTGTGCATAAATGTTTTACTACTCCTAACAGAAAATCTGATTCATTTCTGACTTGGATTTACGCATTTTTGGTGACTATCTTTAGTTCTAGATGAACTTAATTTACTACACAAAAAAATATTCAAATTCTGAGTCAGCCTTTAAAACAAAAAGCTGCAATCTGGTTGTAATCTCCCTTCATTATACACAGTATAGGAAGTCAACTGAGGATTATGCAGCGTGTGCAGTCTTGGAGCAGGCGCAAGCGAGTACTTAATGTGCCATCAGGTATCTGTCTGCTAAACCAGACAAATCAACCTGTGTGTTGAGCAAGCCGATTGTATTGAGGCACTGGTTTACACAGATGAAACCAGTACAGACAGACTGTACACCCCTCCCTTCTATCACTGTACAAGAATCTCAAGTAGTTTTTTGGAATATTCTAAGTACTGTTTTCAGCTAGTGCAATTTGGGCAAGAGTTCATATGTACCCCCCTTGACAGCTTACATGTACAAATTAATTTTTTATTTGTTTGCCTTAAGGGTTAGGGTTGTGTTAGTGTAAGGCCCATAAAATATACTTTGTTTCCTGTCGATTTTAAAGGAGGGGAAAAACATATGGAACTCTTTCCAAATTGGCCTGGATGCAAAGTGTGCAGTTTTTGCTTCAATGGAAATATCAACCCTTTTCTTCAGTGATCATACACACACCATCAATATGGTAGATCAATTGTTGCAATCCAATATATATGCCCCGTTGGTTGGATGTCATAAAAAATTAACCAATTTTTATAGTGCTCATAGACCAAACAATGAATATAACTGATCCATTCATATCTAGAATAGGTTAAGAAGTGACCATCTTCAGAGTTTGGTAAAAAATGGTCCATTGTTATACTTTGACTTTGACAGAATACTCCGCAATGCTTCAGTGATGAAACCAAACGTGGAGGGTTGAGAGTGCTAGCAGATGATTTATTCTTGGTGAAGAGTTGTTCTCAGATGTTCAATTACTTGGTTCTTGAAGTGTTTTGTAGATGTAGCATTGATAACAGACTCTGGCAAAACATTCCATGATTCATTGATGGTGTATGGAAAAAAATGAGTCTTTATCAGTTTTTTGATCCATGTGGGCGGATGAAAGCTTTACTACTATTGCGACGAGTGGGGCGAGCGACTGATGTTAGAAACGTTTCAGCAGGAATGGCAAGCTGACCATTGCAGTGGCGTAACCAGCTTTTTTTTCAGGGGCAGAAGGGGGCACATATATTTTCTGGGGGCAAGCATCAGGGACGGATCCAGGATTTCTCAATAGAAGGGGCGCCAAATTTTCAGGCTCGCTACGCTCGCTGCGGGTAGACCCAAAATTTTTTCCCAGTCGGATTGAAATTCTGAAGGGGGGGTTACCAACTTACTATACAGGGCACCCGTGCATAAGGTTAGCAACTTACTATACAGGGCGCCCCTTGCGTAAAGAGGCCATTCTTATATACATCTAAAATGCGCCCTGTGCCTTATGCAGTGCCAAGCGCCCTATGATCTGCAAAATCTGCCCCTGAGCATATATTCAAATTTGTTAGAGGTGGGCAAGAATCCCCACTGCCCCCCCCCCCCAGTTACGCCACTGGACCATTGTTGATCTCATTAAGGTAGTAAGGCAACCGACCTGTCTACGCAACAGAATATTGTCCCATTCTAGCATTTTGGTGACGCTGCTGTAACAGTCGTAGTCCCGGCAAGCAAATCTGGCAGCACGCCTTTGAACAGCTTCCAACCTAAGTGTGATGCGAGTCCTTGATTATGAGGGTCCCACACTGAGCTACTAAGTGTGGACGTACTAATGTTTTATAAGCAGTACCTTTGAGTTCTGTGGTGCAGTGTGTAAATTTCTGCACACTAGACCCAGTACTCACTTGGCTTTATAGAAACTATTTGATTTACATGGCAATCCCACTTCAGGTCTTTAGAAATGGTGACACCTAAATATGCATGTGAATCTGTTTCTTGTAATATTGAGTGTTCTAATTTGTATTGGTGAGTGGTAACTCCCTCATATTTGAAATCTCCT
>JAMKCH010050046.1:0-10130 GCA_023653785.1 Ophioderma brevispina
TCTCGTAGTTCTTAAACTACTACAAGAGCTATAAAACTACATTACAAAAGCAGATATAAAGTCTAAGGTGTCACAAGCATAAGCAAATAATGCAGTAAGCATGAGGTGAGGGAACAGAAAAATGACAGAGAAAACCAAGGCCGAGTATGACAAGAGGTGCGGTCACAAAGGGTACATAAGCCAGCCAGTTGCACTTGAATATGTCGAACTTAACGTTGATGCCAGCAGGCTTGATGGTTGTTAAGAGTACCGATGATAAGTTGTTCGGCAATGTGACGTTGGGAGTCATAGTGTGCACTCGTACTGAGAACCTTGTGATGCACATCATAAATGCAATGGTCCGGTTGGTTAAAATGGACGGCAACAGGCTCTGGAATTGATGTTTTTTTCGATGGAGCGGAGATGGTCGAAAAACGGACGGCAATAGGGTTTTGGTTCGCCCAATGTAAGTGGCCAATCGTTCAGCAAACAATGCATAAAGTACGTTTTAATAATGACAGTAAATGGAGAGGTGCTATGTGTTCGCGCCCCGTGGGGTCCAGTGTCTTGGTGAATGTAGAACAGATTTGAAGGTTCTACAGCGTTTACGATTGCATGGGGACAATGCCTGGAGACTGAGGTTGGGGATCACTGCAACGAAAGAACAAGTAGGTGCGAGATGTGCTTCGCGGCGCCATGCAGTAATGGGAAAATCCTGAAAAGATGTCTTAGTGGTGTGGTTGTGTGGCAGAGATCATAGGTCTTTGTAATGATGTGCGAATTTGATTGTTGACCGGATGGAAGAAGTTTAGGACCAATGGTATACGGTCCTTGTCCTGGGAAGTCTTTCTCAGAGGGTTGGAAGTGCGCTCTCTCTATCTAAACAGTTAATCCTTTCGACAGCAGATGAAGTGCATGTTCGGATAGCCACGACGGTGGGAAGAAAGATACATTTGAGTTCGGATGGTGGGTTGTTGTCCAAGTATTGTCACAGATTTGAGAAGACGATGGAAGTGGGCATAAGGGATGGAATTCTTACAACTAGATGGATGGCTCTTAGAAGAATATCGGAGATAATTATGAGAATCTGTGGGCTTGTAAAATAAAAGATGTGGTGGACATGTCCGACATCAATGGAAATGGTAACCGTCTAAGACATAACGATTGTGTCGGAGGATGGTCCAAGTGATGAAAGCAGGGGGGTTGAAAAGTACAAACTATGGAGGAAGTGTCCAATTAGAGCGTGTACCTTTCCATGACCCCCAATGATGTCATCATGTCGCGTCTGTAGAGCGAAGGCAGTGATGCATCATATATATATATAAGATATACGATATATAATTATAGAATTATATATATATCTATATTATAATATATATATATATAATATAATATTATCGAATCTACCAGTGCTGGGCAGCAACATCGACTCTATATATATATATATAATATATATATCTATAATATTATAATATATATAGATATATATATATATATATATATTATGTAATAAATTATTTTCGATTGCGTGTGTATCAGAATGCTGACCAAATTTACAATAATTGGTGCGCTTGCGGGCGGAGTGCCCTCTCTCTCTTCGTCGTTGGGCCCAGACTCCTCATATATGTTCCTGTGGGGGGTTCGCCACTCCCCAGCCACAGCGAGTCTGTTTTGCATTCCCAGCACCCATTATTGTACTCTGGGTGGAGAGAGGCAAGCGATCGCGAGGTAAAGTGCCTTGCACAAGTGCACAACACATTGCGACAGCGGGGCTCGAATCCACAAACTTATGCGGTTGCCTAGATCTTCTGTTTCATTAACAATCTTGTGGTAAAAGGCGTGCAAATGTGGCTGTTGATTAGTAGACGCCTGAAAACAGTGTAAAAAACACCAAACACAAAGTTGCATTTAATGGGTAATTGCGTGACTCTGTGGACACTGTGACCAAATCAAATTGCAAACAGGGGTTTTTTCGCTCATTCCATCGGAAACCCTCTTTGGGTAAAATCAATACACACTATTATTGCGTTGTACCCCCATTGACCATTGACACAATGCAAGCAAAAACTTCAACTTTGGGTTGGGTGGGTTTTACGCTTTGAGGCGTTCTATTGCAGCCATTTTTTTACAACTGAGGTGTTAATGAACGAGCAAGAACCTATGCAAACAAAATGTATATTTTGAAACTTTTCAAAATTGGTCGGACCTTTGCACAATACTGATCGAAAAACATGCCGAGATACTTTTAGTATAATCGTCATTGAATGTAACCAAGTCGTAACTGACATTCTTAAATCAAAATCAATTTCTTATGGAAGAAAGAAGGCGATAGAAAAGAGAAAGAAAAGAAATTTTAACACAAAAATGCTTCTCCTGCAAAATGACAAAATTGCAGATACGACTTTGTAGCTTCACATGACGAAATAAGGTTTCCGCCATTACGTTCATTTTGCCCCTTTTTATATTTATTCATCTTGTGAAAATAGAAATGGGACATAACCACGTCAAGAAACACGAACACGAGCGTAGCTTCATATATTTATCATGGAATAAGATCCGTGGTATGGCATAACAAGCAGGGCGCGTTAAAGATTATCTTCATCATCTGGAAACAGTCAACACACTATAGGCCACAGAACATTGTAAACTATGAGCAAATCTTTAAAGGTGTGCATTAACAGCCGTTGGGATCTAAGGTATCCCCCAACCATGAAAAACAGATGGGACTCTGTCACTCATAAAACCCAGGGGAGCAAGCAGTCAAATAAAATATAGCAGAGTGTTTTATCTCGATTGAAAATTATACCTTTTCCCTGAACACCTCAATATTGAATTGGGGTTTAATGTCGAGGATGGCAAAAGATTCTGTTAGGTTATAGCAATGATACTTTTGAATTTTCAAATTCTCTGAAGTGTCGCATGTACATATAATTAGATGATCTATCGTGAAAGAAATTCCCATTTTAGGAGGTATACCTTAAAGAAAAACTGCAGGATCTCCGATACGAGTGGCGATGTTGGTTTAGTGCTGTAAATTCGTACACCACATTGATGTTTATCACGACCAGGTATAATACAAGGGGGTAGTGTATCAAAGTTTAATACAATATAGGAACTTCTATTTTGAAGGAATGTATACATTTTTTGTACTATCGTAGAAGACATTTGATTAATCTGAAGAAAATCGGGAATATACCGTACAAGCCTTTCGTAGAATTTACTAATATTAATAGTGTCATCATCGGAACAGCCCAAGGGATGTATTCAGAATATTAAATGAAACATTGCGTCTGTGATATAGTGCAAGGAATCAATTTTAAATCCAATAATGTAGACGTACAGTGTGGTAACTTTGGTGACATTATTTTGAAACTTCGTATATTACATACACCATTAGATTACTTTCTGTCAAATAGATAATTTTGTCGATTTGTTCAAACGAACAACCAGTGTACTGGACAAACCTACAAACAATCCCCTTATCCCAGACTGGTTTGTACACATTATTAAAATAGTACTAGTTAACCGGCAGTTCGAGGATACATCCAAACGGTCACTTGAAAGTCTTAACTTTACTACATTGTGTAAAGTATTTTTCATTCTTTTTTTGTTTTGGCCATATTGTTTTACTGCAAATCCAATCGTGTCTTTGTCCAGTGTGAATTGTCACGATGTGTTGTTAACGTTAGTTCGTATCATGGACCTGACGAGAAAATAATGTCGCTGGTATTTTCGGGAATTTATATGGTGTTGGGTAGAAGTTAATGCACCATCGGCTTTATGGTGAGCAATAATCATACATATGTCTTTTCACGTTGAAACTGATTCTTATACCGTTGTTCATCCTGTCATTAAAGCAGATTCATGATACTGTCAAACAAATACAATCCAACTAAAAAAGAACAAAACAAATAAACTTGCATTTATGTAAGTATATTTGACCTTATTTTTTAGAGACCATTCGTCGTTAAATCTCGTTTTTATTCAATCCAATTGGATGCATCCAACCCTTATCATTTTCCTGCAAGAAAATTATTTCTCCTAGTCCAGTGGCGTAATTTCTTTTTTACATGGGGGGGGGGGGTGGGGGGGGGGGGGGGGGGGGGGGTTGATGAAACATTTCTGAATGAAACGAGTTTTTTCTGAAAAGATCCATTGCTACAACTCGCCATGTAGGAGAAACTAACATCTTAAATGTAATTGGAATCAGAACAAAATGCGCGCGACAACTCGCTAGAGTTTGACTCAATTTTTTAAACTATTATGGTCAAATATGAGGTTATTTTGGTCAAACACATGAACAGGCCATCAACATGGGATTGATCGTATTGACCATACCCCCTCATCAAAATATTGGGGGGGGGGGGTATTATCCCCACCCCCGGATTTACGCCGATGCTCCTAGATAATTCGCTGAATTTTGCCTGTAATTTCTACGAGGTGAACATTCGTAACTTCTCCTAGAGAAAATTCTAAACAATGATGGCGCTCTTTTTGCTGCAATGTGCCCTAGAAATTCCAGCCGAATGTGAGGGTTCCTTTTAGCGATTTTCTCCTAGGAGATATTTATCCGTCATGTGTTAATATCTGTAGAATTGATCTACTCTAACCCTCTCTCAATGCCTGGAATTATCCTAGGAGATATTTGAACTTTCTTCTTGTAGTTATGACTCGTAGACGCCATGATATTACAATGATGTTTTATGCTTTTCATGCCTCCTCACAGTAAGGATCGACGATAACCGAGCGGATAGCGTGGCACACTTTAGGGTATTCGCCTTGATGCAGAAGGTCCACGGTTTGAGCCCCGGCGGGGCCACCTTCCTTCCTGGATTTAAATTGGGAACTAAATTTCCTGGATTTGATTTGTAAGAACTATTGGTTAAAACTGGAATTCCGCGCTCCCCCGTGGTTCATGTGGAGTTGGGCAAACGAACCATGATAATACCCCTCATTTTGGCAAGGGACGTTAAACTGTCCGGTCCCATATACAGGATAATCACTCCTGTATATTCAATTGCAGTCAGTTTCGATAAGATTATGGTGAAAACCCCTGGCTGTCCCATTTCGTCCTGGATCCCTGGGCATCTTTGGAAAGCAGTGTCCTGAACACTGAATGATCTACCCAGGCTTTTAAATAAATAACCAAATTACAATTCGTGGACGGCGAATAGATATGATCCTGTGCTCTCAGTGGAAATTACTAAAAAATAATGTTTCTTTAACTGGTGTCCATAGTATGGCAACCCTCTCACTACAAAAAAAAAATAGTAAGTGGTGGAGGATATGGCCTACGCAAAGTGTTAAAACAAGCATCTGGTCATGACTCACCCCTGCCCCGTGATATGTTCCTTATAAACTCGCCTTGGGTCCAGTGTTTGTACTTAATTTCAGTAAATTGAGTTCAACATATATGTCATTGATAAGAGCCATCAATAAAGGAATACTATTGCCGTAGAATGGCTTCCGCATGCTTGTCAGTTTGTAAGAGCTTATTGTCGCATACCCTGCATCATCGATAACGATTACAAATTACCCAAATCACATTTAAAATCTATTTTAAAATTCACTAATGTATATAATCTTTTTTCCGCATCGCAACGCATTTTATATATCAATTCACTATCTGTGTCCGTGATTTCCGATGGGATTCGTGTAATTGACGTAAAATTAGTGTAACTACCAGCTAAAATATGCCACATAATGAAAGGCATTGATGGTGATTTACGCATTTGACGGGAGCACGGTGCCAGTGCAATAAGCTGATTTACCCATCGTATGCTGAAGTCATTCCAAAGTGATAATTTCTTAGCATCTTATGCGTAAAATGATGTAATGTCGACGTGCATTTTATGTTTGGCCTGGTATTTGGTTAATCAAATTCTGGTTTGTATATTGCGTGTAGAATCTGCACTCTTTTTCTCAAGTACAACTTTCATACACCATGTAACTTATTGGTAGTTTACGTTAGCCCTCTTGATTTTTTTTACTTGACGCATCTAAAGAGAACATAAAGTAGGTGCGACAACCTACGATTTATATTCACGCCGAATTCATGATAACGGCATTGACTCCTGATGTGTCCTTCATTTCTCAATTCAATTATGTCCAACAAACATAATGCGCTTTAGGACAAGTTATTTATATAAAAAAAATCCCAGTATATTCTTAATCCAATAAATGTAGTGTTTAAGTGTGACTTACAGTAATTTTTTCGCAGCTTAATATGTCCGAGTTTCATATCATAGTTGTTTCAAGGTGATGACACTCTGAGTTTTTAATACCCATTTTGTGCTACCGAAAGGACAAGGAGGAATACCGCTGATAAATTTTTACAAAATAAATGATCATCTTAATTTGTCCTCATTATTGATAGTGTTTTCAACACAACATTCATTTCAATTATAGAATAAAGGTATAATTTTTAACTCGGTGTGGCAGGAATAAGTCCTTCGGGCTCACAGTCCGGGAACAATGGCGAACAATAGGCAATCGATTCAGTTGACTCTTCCAACAAAATTAGTTTCACGCTTTATTCCGTTGTCGCCTATGGAGCCCGGACTATGATCCGCCGGACTATGATTACTTTCACACACTCGTTACTCTCTCACTACGATGAATTGAAGTTAATGCGATACGACTGTTTTAAAGGGAAACGGCCAAATGATCGAGGCCGGCGTTCCTCTGCTCAAAGGCTATTGGCGTTGCTGGCTTGGCAAGACTTCCATATGTACCCCCCCCACCTCATATATTTACATGCAACATAAAATTTAATTATTTTAGCTGTTTATTCCGTTTTTGATGAAACAAGGCCAAAATTAAAATAAATTTTTGTATCATGTAAATATATACGAGGGGGGTACATATGGAAGTCTTTCCGCTGGCTTGAATTCGTAGTAGGGAGAATACCGGTTGAAAATAATAGTTATTCTCATTCTATTATAATTCAAGGTAATCTTCAACATACTTTCCCGATCCTTATGGCTTACGGTAATGGGCTACCATAAGTTTCCATTTTTGCTACGAGGGACCTACAACATTCATGTATTGAAATAGTAAAACATATGGGGATACCGGGGCAAAATTTGTGGTTTTTAAGGTCAAAGGTCACCTAATTTGCATAATAATGACAGCCATCTTTGATTTTTTAAGCGTACCAGTTACGGCCTTCATCTTGAAGATGATTGGCATTTTCATGCATTTTTTGGCTTAAATTGTCCAATTAAATTAAATGTAAAATTTGATGCTAGATAGCGGTTTATTTGAATTTTATCCGATAATGGGGTAAATTTTTACATTAAACACAGTTTCGGTCAATTTTCCGCAAAAAATGGCAAATTTGGCTTTCTAGCCCATATAAAATTAAAATAAAAGACAAATTAAAAAAAGGCTATTTAGCGTCAAATAAATACCAAAAATGCACCTACATGCCAAATTTGAGGTCTGTAGCACGTATTGTTTTGAAAATGAAGGCCGTAACAGGTTGTAAAAAGCCGTTTCGAGAAAACCAACGTTAAATTCTAGAAATACTAAAATCAATTTTTAAATACAACTGCATTTTGAAACGGTTTTCACAAAATAAAAATGTAGATAATGAATTTTAGGAATTAATAGCATAAATTTTGATGAACATATGATAATGTAGAGCTTTCTATTTTAATGAAAAAAATAAGTATAGAAGATTGAAAAACAATAATATACATTAGAAATAAATAGAGCACAATTTAGATAATTTTGTATAATTTTTAACATTATTTCTCCTAATTATAAGCACAAATGGTCTCAAAATACAACACACAGTACATATAATTAATTTTTACAGATATGCCTTAAATGGCGACTGGTGGGATAATGTTACATGCATTTGAATAGGAAAACTCCTGGACAGCCTAATATTAGTTTGTGCGTTTTGAATTGAATTTGCTCTAAAATTGGAACGGAATGTTAATGTTGGATTTTCATCAAATAAAAAAACAAAACAAAGCTGAGAGAATTCACATTTAATCCTTAACAAATTGGAAATTGGCTATTTCAAGGCAATTATTGTCGGCCCATTACCTTAAATACCACAACATTATGATCATCACCCGCTGTGTATAACAATTGAAAATAACGTACGTCACCACCATTTACGTGTCGGCTTGACACACAGCGCCGCCCATTTTTGAATCATGGCAAACCTTGGCAAATCTTCACTGCCCTAGGGAGTTTATCAATCACGTTATTATCGGCTGAGCGTACGGCGGTCCGGTAAGTACGCATATCCTGTTTCTAAAATTGAAAGCGTAAATTGAAACCAGCGTTTTGAAAATTCTCAAGACTGAAATAATACCGAAAGGCATTGTGGGAAAAGGGATGCGGTCCGTAGCGATTGCGTGTTCACTTTTCCGTGTTTAAGAGCACCGAAGTACCCGACACAAACGTTCAATTTTCTCGCTAGGTTCTATAGGTTCAGAACCAATTACGATACATATGCCTATTGAAAACAAAACATAGTAACGGACCCTCTGATGCAAAAATCTTCATAGAACCCCTTTGTATTCCGGCGATATCTGTGATTTAGTTCATTTGCATGCATTCGCTATGACGGACTGATAACGTTAATCTCTCGCGCAGTACTAATTTAGATAATATCTTTTGCAGTCTGTGACACAGACTACTTGCTTTCCGGACCGCCGTAGGCTGAGGGTGGGAAACTCTGTCAGATAGCGTTGATTTGGAATTTTTGTACATTGCGGTACACTGGAGATTGCGCAAAATACTTGGCCTATCGTAACGATTTACACACCAAAATAAGTAACTAAAAATAACTAAATTGTCTAGTTAGCTGACTAGTTTATAATATAGGTTTATTTTTGGAAAAGACGAAAAAACGTGAAAAATACGATCCATACAAGCAATGTTCTTACCTTTTCAGCTGGCTCAATTCTCGATTGCTGCTATCAAGTCATGCCATCTGCCAGGCTTACAAAAACTAGTGAGCTAATTGGTCTTTTTTTGTCAGGAACCCATTTCTAACATCAGATCGACCACCTGATTCGTTGATTTCGCGATATCCAAGGTACCGCGAAACCGTTTTTTCATTCCTTGTTCAAGCTAATCGCAGAGCCTTTAACGACATGGCGCTTTCCCTCTAGGGAGCATCAAAAGAACGTAGTGGCATGTCTTTAAAGATAGCCGGGTACCCGGCCAATTAGCGATGCGGAAACTGAATAGGTGGCGCTGTGTGACAGCAGTACAGATTCTATGGGAGCGTAAATGGTGTGACGTATAACGTATGTAACGAAACGTAGTATGACGCGAGCTCATTAAGCTCAAAATTGCGCCAATGCGCGGTGCATAATACCCACTTTAAACTGTGCGAACCAATAACAATGTAAATTTCAACAGCTGTTTAAGATTACTTAATATGTAAATGCGGCTACTTGGTCTCTTTTTTCTTTTACTCTCTATAAAAGAGGGAAATTTATTTTTTTTATGTGAGCACAGGACCCTCTTAAAAATGACTTCAATCGCGTCTGTAAAATGTGATCTCTTTAAAAATGAAATCCTTGAATTGTTAACATCTTCACTCTTTTGTGAGTGGGCGCTGTTACTCTTTTCCTCGGTTTTTTTACTCATTTACATTCAGAGAATATGTGTAACCTGGTGATTAGCTAATCAATATCAAACTTCTATCAGATGTGCTTCTCATTTTGCAATGCAACCTTTACATGCAATGTACATGTATAACTTATTGATAGTTTGTACTGTTTCCTTGGATTTTTATTTTACGTTTCAGATATCTAAAAGGAGTAGGATTTCTAAGATGGTTAATGTCAATGTTCGTCAACGTCACGTAGCATGGTAGACGTCCATCCTAATTTACGCACGCTACCCCCACTTTCTTTCTTATATGGCATTTTTGAGTGTTGGGTGTCATTCAACGTGATTAACACAGGGCGATTCTTGTATATCTTGAGATACAAAATCATATCATGTCAGAACTATCGTATTGCATGTTTGATGAGTTAAAAACCCAAAACCAAAAAAAGCGTGACCGCCCACAAGATTTATCGCATAGATGATAACGCTTTAGGCTATGATAGCAATCAACGAAAGGGAAAGGAGTACATACTACACGCTGAATAAATTGTTTTGGCTTAGTGCAC
>JAMKCH010050047.1:0-54901 GCA_023653785.1 Ophioderma brevispina
ATTGAAATATAAGCAATTTAGGAATTTAGGATCGCAACGAGTTTTTGGACTTCCCTATCTGTGCGCCAAAGATTCTCCCGGAGCAAGTGCGAATTATTCTAGTCCAATGCATAGTCCAATAAGTAGAGGTGTTTTTTAATTTGCTTTTTATCCCATCATCTCTTATTTATACTTTTGAGATAATAATTTTTTTAAGTGGAAACAATAAATATGATAAGAGATTTCATTTTGAGAGTTACAATTTCGATCATAACTTTTGAACTACTCCGATGTCGTCAAACAAAAAGCAACAGAAAGGCATTTCCTTCTTCCTCTTTCAATGTGGAGTTTTTTTATTTTAGCCTGGGAAGTGGTAATTCCCCCTTAATGTATAAATCGTCTATAAGAGGCAAACGACATTAATAAAACCCTAGACGTAATATACTAAATATAATTCGTCCAGATAAAAAAAATAAATAAATAAAGTAGAATTAAGAATAAAGAAGGAAACAATATAATAATTAAAAAGTGACAAATAAAAAAATAATGATTAACAAATATATAAATAACGAAAAAAAATTATCATAAATAAAAATGCTGTCTTCCGATCGACCCTTACCTTAATTTTCACAATCCAGAATTTATTTTCTTTCAGGATTTTTCACAATGTAAATACTCCCAAATAGCGTCCTGCAACAGTTTCACGTAAATTTTTTTGAACACAACAATGAAGTTTTAAAAATCCTTAATAAAAATACAAACATTTTAAAACGGTTCTTTGCGACCACTTGTCGACAGACCCGAGGACAGATCGACTATATAGCGAAACACCGTACAAAGTACATTTTTTTTGCCTATGTAAGTAAATTCTTTTATGAAGGCCTAACGTTTACTTTTCACGATATTTTTTAGCCATGAAAAGAAATATGGAATACTGTCACTCATGACCTTCCCACAAAACGCCGAACCTCACAACCACTTATTACGATGCACTTTGGAAAATAATTTTTGTTGACTCTACAAATTGAAAAAGAGGCACAAAAAATAAGAACAGAAAAAACGGGATTTGTTTATTGCTAAAATGGCTTTTAAATGAAGCGACACTGGGATATACAGTTTTGACGGACGAAACACACCTACCCATACTTGTGTTAAAAACCCCTCGAACTAGATTCTGTTAGTGTCGTTAGTGTTCCGAGCAAAGACTTTATTTTTCTTCTTTGAAATCTGCCAATTGCATTTTTACACGCAAATAATCCACATTTACCTAGATGTTTCCCAAATTCCAAACTGCTTCAAAATAAGATGTATATTCATTAACAATATTTTTTTCAGATAAAATAACTTCTGATGATCCGCTAGCATGCACGTATCAAGCTGCCAATCGATTCACTCCATTGACACCCTGATTGATATGCAAATTAGACCGCATATAGCAGTAACAACTCCGTACAGTCGTGGTTTGGTTTGAGCGATACCATGTACTGTCACAGCAATACTTTGTTATTCTAAAACTACAGTGCAGTCAAATTCTTTGAAACGAAGAGTAGCAAATTGTTTTCAACATTTCATTTGAATCTTTGTCCGTTGTTTGTCGTAAAACACTGCACATTGTTGTTCGTAAAGAGGAAACTTGCATATTTTTGAAGTCGAATTGCTCAAGACCAAAACACCCTCGTTGCCCGGCTTGCGCCCTCTTGAAACATTCTTATATTAGTACGATGTCCTTAAGGATTGTGCGTACGGCTACCGAAACACTCCCGGCTATTTTACCGTCGACGGCACCGAACCCTGGGGTTAGGTAGCCGGATACGGCTACGGAAACACTCGTTATTTGTAAACATATCAGCAAAATGGGCAAATTGACACTTTTTGTAAATTGTACACCAGAAAGTGTATTATTCCTATATAGATTTATTTGTAATGATGTGTGTTTGTCAACATAGCTTTTAAGACATGATCGATCCAACCGCACGCAATATTTGCTGAGCGCCCGACTCTGTGGCTACCCGCTGGCACTGCGACTGCTACATGATAAAATTGAAAATCCCTTCGTCAATAGTACACATTTGAAACTTGGCAGATCAAACTTAAAGAATTTTTTCTAACTTTTGATGTAGGCCTAATTAAAAAATATATATGGTGAATTCCTCGAACTTACGTTATGAAAATGCAGTAGGTTGATAGAAGTCTAATAGAGTTGTTTCCGGTGCGATGCGCGGCCGTGTTCGTGATTCAGTCAAGCGGCAATTCGATGGGGCCGAGTTTGCCTCCGTGTCCGATGTATTCTCAGATGCGTCGTTCCACGAAAAGGGCTCTTTTCTTAACTAATATTTACTATTAAACTCAATATCAAAATTGGTGAAATTGCTAATCATATCTGGGGATTATATCGGCTGCTTCATTATACGTTAATGAATGAAATTGTGGTGTTTATAATGTAAACTGGGAGGAATTTGGGTTTCAGGTAGGGGGGAGACCGGGTGGTCGGTTTCAACACGGGGCCGTGCAAAACATAACGCTCATGCCTAGCAGAAAGCGACTCAAAGTGATTATCACATATATGTTGCCACCCCTCTCTAATGCATGTGACCTTGCATACCTAAACGGCGGCTGTACGCCAGGGGGTTGAAAATCTAAAAAAACTGTTTTTTGAGCAACCTAACGTAAATTGAGAAAAATGAAACTTGTTTGTTATTTGCAGTAAAACGCTGAGGAGAAGCTGTGTAGTGTGGAGAAGGAATGCCTGATATTTAGGGTTGCCCCCCCCAAAATCACCTAAAGTTGTAGATTGTAGAACTTATGAATTGGGGATATGGGGTGGACATGTAATGGATGCCATGATCGGGGTCAATTGCAACGGCTTGTTGCAACTGACCCCTATATATTTCCATGGGTTAAACCAATGATAAATAGGGATTTTAGGGGTTTGTTGTAAACTCTTTGAAAGGAAAGAATTTTAAAGGTGTCCTGGTATGAATATTTAAAGGTGCAAAGGTGCAAAAAGAGGTTTCAAGACACTCAAGAGTCTTAATTGGTATTTGCAACAGAAATGTCTAAGGTGAAAACAAAAAGTCTTTTATTTGCTTCATTTCAAATATAGGCGGAATTTCGTTATTTGCTCATATACAAAATTAGATATCTCACAATTTGTGTACCAAAACTATTTTCTCAGCTTAATCCTTTCCGATGAGGATATTATTGACGAAAAGCTTTGCATCAGTTCAAAAATCAGGGTTTTCACTGTTTTTTCGTGATACTATATGTGAAATCTCTGTTGCACCTTTAAATCAATAATAGTCTATGCCTATAGTCATTTTGATAATGACATAGGCCAAGGGAATAGCCCAGTTATGATTTAACTCATATTATCTGACATATTCAAACAGACACTGAAATTTAAGTTCAGAAAGTTTTGAAATGAGCAATTTTAAAAGTTACTTTAATGTTCTAAGAAGTTCTGATGGGAGTCAGCTGCTATAAATAATGTGAAGCTGTGTAAAGAAGTGATTTAATGGTAAAGAACTTAATATTTTTTTTCATTTGTTCCATTTATAATGTTAGTTCCCTTTATCAATTTTAGTTCCCTTTATGTAATTTTGGTGTTTGTAAGGCTTCACTTTAATGTCGTGCTTTAGTCAGCACTATAATTGGGCTCTTGCCTGTGCTTTTTGCCAAAATGATTATAATAAAAAAGGAGTTTTGATGTGAATCATTACTGATAAAGTGACTTCGAAAAAAGTGACTGATTAGTGACTTGGAAAAATGTAGATTTAAGAATTTAATGATTGACAAACTTTCATCTCAATAAACAAAACTAAGGCAAATCAAAATGATAATGTTATTACCAAAATAAGGAGCCCCCTCAGTTTGTTGGCATTGATTTTTCCTTGCAGAGTGCTGTGGATGTCTAAAGTATGATTTTTATTAACATGGCCTACAATAATGTAGGTCTACATTAATACTTTTGTCAGCATTATTAACAATATTGTTAAGTGTGAGTGGCCTTTCATGTTTTGAACTCTTCTATGCAAGTGTTAGCATTGATATTAATGTTAAGCTATTTCTTCACAATGAGGACTATGTTAGAATTGTCTTTATAATCTATGTATTATAGATTTCTTTACGATTATGTATTATTAGAATGTTCTCACAAGTTTTTCTGTCTATTAGCATTTTATTTACTGTTATGTAACCCTATGTTAGCATTATTGTGCTCACTGTGAGAATAGAATACATCAAGTTAATCGCACAGCATATTAAATAACACAATTATGTATGCATGCCAGTTATGACAAAGGTAGCATTAAAAGTAACCGAAGCACTGCATTTGGACTTGTAACAAAAGATTCAGTTGAAAAGGTTTTTCTATTTCACAAAAGCGTTTGCTGAGCTGCATAATTGGTATTTTGATATGGTGATATTGTGTTGCAGATTTTAATGATGAACTTATCGATCATAAACTGGAATAACTTTGTGTTTTCTTTTCTTTATGGACGGTTGCAATTGCCCACACTAGTGTGGCAACTGACCCCTGGATGGGGCACGTTGCAACCATTGGACACCATGTTTTAAAATAATCACAGCTCAAAAACTACATGGCTGTTAAGACTCAACCCAGCTCAAAATAAAAGAGAACATATGACCTTAAGATGGAATGTGATTGTGGTACCTTTAACAAATACGTCTAGTACTACGATCAATTGGGAAAAAAGTGTTGACACACCGGCCCCTGTCTCCCCCTAGTCAACTCCATTTGGCGGCTGGGGCGGCTGCACATATCTTTAGATAGCAGCTGATGAAAGGGTGAATTTTCTGGTTATTTTTGAGGGGATAATTTGTCGTACCAGTTCATAAAAAAACAAAGATACTTGTAATATATTAGTGGACAACAAACCTACGGTAGTACATTTATCATCATTAAACTAACACATATTGAAAAACAATCCTCAAAAAAGTTTGGGTTCTACTCGTTTGCCGTGTCGCTCTTATTGGATGCAGTGTGCACGGAAAACGAAATGATGATCATCGAGTGTGTGGTTGCTCTTGACCCTTTTTCGGCCCCATGATCCTTTGCAATTTCTATCTACGATAACCTTATACGTGTAGTACATACAAAATTCAGTGTACAATACCATACAATTGTACGGCCTATCATACAAATGCTATAAAGGCCGATAGTATCTTTCGAGGACATTTCCAGAAAAGAAGAGCCCCAATATCCCATTAGACGAGTAACAGCTGGTTAGGACTTATTCTATAACGACAAGAACCTGAAGTGAAGAAGCCGAATATCGAATACGTCGCGATTTATTAGAGCAGGAGCAGGACACAGGTAAAACAGCATCGCCCTCGGTCACTACATGAAAGGTTTGACACCTTTAGTCTAGGTAGTATGGACTCTACATCCATAGGTAGTTAGTACTTCACAGTGTGGTCTCACGTTTCAATAGGGGACAATTTAAGGTTACCACAGGGTTCAAACTTTTAAAATACCCCCAATAATATTGAAATATATGCCATTATTGGTCCATCCAAAAATGTATAGTTTGTACAGGGTGTTGTGAATCAATCCCATGAATGCTAGCAATGTGCCTATACCGTACGTACTAAACACAAATCAGTGCAAGGTGGGCATGTCTAAAGTATTGATTTTATAACATAGGCCTAACAATAATGTAGGTCTACCAATTATAATTTTGTCAGCATTATTAGCAATATGTTAAGTGTGATTTGGCTTTACATGTTTAACATTTCTTGCAAGTGTGAGCATTGATATTAATGTTACGTATATTCTTTCAAAATTAGGCTATGTTAGAATTGTCTTTATATTTAGAGTATTAGTAGCATTTTCTTTAATTATATGTATTATTAGAAATTTTCTCCACATTTGATATTAGCATTTTATTACTGTTATGTAACCCTATGTTAGCATTATTGTGCTCACTGAGAATAGATCCATCATTTACTTCGCACAACATATTAAATATACACAATTATGTATGCATGCCAGTTCTTACAAAGGTAATGCATTAAAAGTACAGAAGCACTGCATGTTGGACTTGTAACAAAAAAGATTCAGTTGAAAAGGTGTTCTATTTTAAAGCGTTGCTGAGCTGCATAATTGTTATTTTGATATTAGTGATTTGTGTTGCATATTTTACTGATGAACTTATCGATCTAACTGGAATCACTTATGGTTTTTCTTTTCTTTATTGGCTGTGTTGCAATTGACCCACACTAGTGTTGCAGCTGACCCCTGGTATGGGGCACGTTGCAACACTTGACACCCTTTTTAAATAATCACAGCTCAAAAACTACATGGCTGTTAAGACTCCACCTCAGCTCAAAATAAAGCTGACAATTATGAACCCTTTAAATGGAAGTATTTTGGTTACCTTTAACAAATAGTCTAGTTTACTAACGATCAATTGGGAAAAAGTGTTGCACCGGCCCCGGTCCTCCCCTAGTCAACTCCATTGGCGGCGGCTGCACAATCTTTAGATAGCAGCTGATAAAGTGTGAATTTTCTGGTTATTTTTGAGGGGAGATTTTGTCGTAACCTTTCATAAAAAAAAGATTTACTTGTAATATAATTCGGGACAACAACCTTGTATACATTATCATCACTTAACTTAACATAATTGAAAACACTCCTCAAAGTTTTGGTTCTACTCCGTTGCCGTGAAATGCTTTATTTGATGCATGTGCACGGAACCGACTGATGATCTCGATGTGTGGTGCTCTTGCCCCTTTTCCGGCCCCATGATCCTTGCGGTTTCTATCTACGATAAAACCTTATACGTGTATCCATACAAATTCCGTGTCAATCCATACAATTGTACGGCCTATCATACAAATGATATAAAGGCCGATAGTATCTTTCGAGGGAACATTTCCCGACAAGAAGCGCCCCAATATCCCATTTTAGCCGAGTAACAGCTGTTTAGGATTATTCTATAAACGAATCAGAACCTGAAGTGAATAAGCCGAATATCGAATACGTCGCGATTTAAAGCGAGAGCACGACCCCAGGTCAAACACATCGCCCCGTCCCTACAGAAGTGGTTTGAACCTTTGTATAGTTAGTATGGACCCTCTACATCATAGGTAGTTAGTACTCTCACATTGTGGTCTCACTTTTTCAATAGGGGCCAATTTAAGGTTACACAGGGTTCAAACTTTTAAAATACCCCAATCATATTGAAATATATGCCATATTGGTCCTTCCACAAATGTATAGTTTTTGTACATGGTGTTGTGAATCAATCCCATGCATGCATAGCAATGTGCCTATACCGTACTGTACTAAACACACATCAGTACTTAGGGATAAAAAGTGTTCAAAAAGTTTAAGAACCACAAGACATTTCATAATCATGCTCAAAATTTCCTAAGTACTAACGCTTTGTGGGCTAAAATGAGCATTAAAGTCAGGGTTTTTATGTGTTAAGAATAGGATTTTTATGGGATCACATGACCCTATTGAGGTGAAATTTCCCCAAACTGGTGCATTGTGGGATTGACTCAAAACACCCTCTGAGTTTGTACCATCTATGACCATTGGTTTTGGAGTTATAGGGTAAAAATGTCTAAAATGGTAAAAAAAAAAAGAGGTCAATTTCCTTTTGTACAGGGGTCAAAATCAGAAGTTACTCCAATTTTGGTAAAAAATGAAAAGGAAAGAAAGAAAGAAAGAATAGAAAGAAAGAAAGAAAGAAAGAAAGATAAATATATAATGATATAAAAAGTAAAGAAAGAAAAATGACATTAAAGGCTGACTCAGAGATTTTGAAATATAATTTTTGTGTGTATATATAGTCAACTAGAACTAAAGTTAGTCACCTGAAATGCTCAATTTCAAAGTTTGAGATGAATCGGATTTTTCGCTTTGATGCAAAAAGTAATTATGTTTAGTATAATGGTCCATAGGATACCGTGTATAACCGTTCCAAATTCGGAATTCTATTACAAAGCTGTGATTTTCGATATGAAGGACATCGATTTGAGCTTAGTTATTTGTGTACAAGCATTCAGTATGTATATGCAAAAAAACATGTTTTATTAGAAAATTTAGGGCGCCATCCTGGGCAAATCTCTTAGTCAGCCTTTAAAGACAGAAAGCCAAGACAGAAAGAGGGAACATGTATGAAGAAAAAGTGAATTTCATTGATCAAACATTTAATATAATTGACCAAAGACGAAATTGTTTTAAACGAATGCACATTTGAGTTTTTCTGGGACGAAAAAAAACTTAACGAAATATGAAACATAATGAAGATGTTTTTAACTGTAGGAAAACACATTTTTGCTTCTCCAAACAGCTGCATGGACTGATTTAACTCACAAATTGTAATCAGTAAATGTTATTGGTGCATTAAAAGGAAAAGCTTCCATGTAAGAGAAAAACATCAAAAATCGGATCGTGATCGGGTCACCCACCTTTAAGTAAGATATTTGGAAATGTTTTATTTTCGTATTTTTGCAAACATTTGCTGACAAAATAACTGTAAATTGTTACTGTCAATAACAAAATGAATGAAAAGTTCACTCTTCAAAAAAGTGAAATTCGTAAGCTGGATTCCAAAACCCGGGGGGGGGGGGGCGAAGCACTTGTATTCAAAGGTGGATATGATGCATGAACATGGACTTTCAAAATGCACCCTAAACACGTATTTTCACCGACTAAAAACAAGCTAAAACATACCATAAACAAGTATTTTTATCTGTTTATGCTACCCTAAACAAGTAAGCAATGTATTGTGTCGTTAATATACCCTTTATTTTCTTGCTTTGCTTTACTTACATTGTGCTGTTTTTGACACCCTAAACAATGTATACGCGCGTACATCGCCTATTGGAAAAAAGGACCCTTTTTACGCGTTTTCTTGTTCACACATCATATCCACCTTTGAATACAAGTGCCCCCCGGGGGTTCCAAAAGGGTGGAAATCACTCCATAAGAGTTACATTTGCACTCCTGAAGAGTGAAATTTCACTCAGTAAGGATTACCTTATACAGTGGGGAATTTTGGTTACATTCAACTCTACCGATAGGTCTGGGCGTAACAGGGTTTGGTGTCGGGGTGCATCATTTTCCCGGTGTGGATTATTTTGCCCCGTTGAGCTTTCTTCCTCCACTTCTGTTCTTACTTCTCTTTCCACTTCCTCTTCTTTCCTCTTCCTTCCCCTCTACCCTTTAAAACCCCAAAATAAAATGGCTAGAATTGTTATTCCCTTAATAAAAAGTGTGAACATTTATTCTAGAAGAGTGAGGCTGCATTCCAAAAGAGTAAAAATCACCCCATATGAGTGAAATTTTAACTCCAAGAGTGAAATTTCACTTGGTAAGGATTACATATACAGTGATCACTCTTTATCACATCGGCTCAATATCTCTGTCCCAAAATACATAACTTATAAATTACAATCATTGGGAGAGAGCTTGTTGAGGGAGAGTGAGTTGGCCGTTGGTGGATATTGCATGCATTGGTTAGACAACTAAGTAAACTTGATGCTGCTATGAAGCAAATTAAAGAATAAGGCAGCAATTAGAAGTCGTATAATGCATACACTAATGATATTTTCTAGTAATGTTAAGCAGAATCCTAAGAAGTTCTGGTCATAATTATGTAGCTGTTACTCGAAACTTAAACTTTCACCATTGATGATGATGTGATTAGTGAGCCTGATAAAATTGTGCATGCTTTCAACAGCCATTTTCTAGTGAGTTTGGTGTACCCCCCTCTTTCTTTTGATCCTTTTACAGATGATGAAGTAGTTGATGTTTTCAGAAATCTTGATACCTCCAATATGCCAGTGCAATGAACTTGCTCCTACATTGTACAAGTTTTTAATACTTTTATCCAGCTAGGCAAAGTTACAAAAGCATGGACAGTTTCTAATGTTGTCCTTGTGTTTGAGGGGTCCAGCAAGCCAATAGAACATGTTGGCAATTATAGGCCAGTATCATTAACCAGTACTCTAGTATTCTATCCCGGGTATTCTATGTAGGGTAATGGAAAAGCTAATTAGTGTTCGTATCATGATTTATATTGAGAACAATATAGGCCTACTATTTATCAGTTTGGTTTTCGTAAATTGTGATGTTGATACAATTTTCTTGGACTTTAGTTCAGCTTTTGATAAGGTTGATCAATGATCATAACTTATTACTTGCCAAGCTTCATTCTTTTGGGCATTCGGGGTTGTCTCCTCCAGCTTCCTCCAGTGGATACAGAACTTTCTTCTTGGACAGCAGTAAAGGGTTGTCTTCAAAGGTGCATTTTCTGATTGGTCTTCTGTTACATCTGGTGTACCTCAAGGCTCTCTCCTTGGTCCTATTCTGTTTTTGCTTTTTGTCAATGATATCAAGGCTGTTGTTTCTTCTCCTATTTTTCAGTTTGCGGATGATCGCACTTTAGTTCGCCCTATTTACAATGAATCTGATCATCAGATTCTCCAAGAGGATATTAATAATATCTTCAGCTGGACAGTTCTTAATAAGCTGCCCCTAACTTACCATGTTAATATAGATGCAAGTCTATGCAGTACTCCCATTCTTATTCTATTGATGGTACCAGACAAGTTTGCAGATGTTGACAGTTGCCTTCAATAAAGATCTCTCTTTTGATACTCACATTGGTAATGTATGTGATAAGTTTGGGGTGATGAGATTTCACAATCAGGTGCACTAGAAATATGTTGTCTTCTGCCCTGCTCAATCTGTATAATTCTCTTGTCATGCCACATGTTCTAAGTTGTGCTAACATTTAAGCACCCTTCCAGCGGAATCACTTTACTTCAGAAAATCCAGCAAAGGATAACTCTCATCCAAGGGCTGTTCTTCAGGAAGTCACACACATGCCCCCCCCCCCCGACAAAACAACCAATCTAGCAAAAGTGGAAACATTGTTTCTTTTTCTGGTTACCCGCTGTTTGAAGGTCTCATTTATTATGACAAAATCAGAATTAAACAAAAATTATTGCCGGCGACACACTTTTGACAAATGATTTGGATTATTTAGTCCACTAACTACATCCAGTGTAAATTTTATGAAATTTCATTGCGGGCAAATATGATTTTTCTTAAAAAACTAGTTTTCAACATCTTTCTATGGAGAATGGGCATATATAGGGCGCTATAACGTACAAATTATGACCTTTGTAGGCCTATATGGCAAGATTCCTGCAATGGATTTGTCTGTTTTTTTTGCAGAGGATCCTAGGCCTTGCATGTCCCTACCTATATCAGTTGTCAAAATTGTGTCGCCACTGCTTAAAATTCTTCCAGAAATAAAAGAGACAATTTGTACGGGGTCAAACAGCTGTGGTTAGGTTTTGTCCAAACCTAATCAAAAATAATGCTTTTACTTTTGCTAGATTGGTTGTTTTGTCATGGAGGGCAAATAAAGTTCGGTCACAAGTGCGACTTCCCGAAGAATGGCCCTTCAAGTTCATCCAATTCGATTGGAAATCACATAACTCTGTTACGAATCTTCCATACATAGAGTGGTTTCATGAGTTTGGCTTAGTGAGACTGAGTGTTTTTAGGATTCAGAGTTGGTTTTGGATACAAAGCTCCCTTGCAAAGTTCTTCAGAACAAAGGGCCCACTTTCACCTCAAATTCATTCACTGTATTTCTTTGGATAATTCAAGGCTTTTACACAGAATTGCTAGAACTCTTTTTAATACTATGTTTCACTTCCTCGTCTGTGGAATGAGATTCCATCAACTTTGCCATAGGAAGTGTGCACGTATGTGCTTGGGTAAATTCTGCCACCCATTCACTTTACCAGGATCACTTGCTTATATTTTTATATTTGCTTTTGTAATTTTATCTGCATGTGCAATTTATTGTGCATCATGTTTTGCAAGTAATTCAAATAAATATTATTATTATACTGAAAACCTGCCAACATTTACATTCAGCAATCAGCAAGGTTTTTCACAGAAATCGGGGAGGTTTTCAGAATTACATGCAATCTAATGGGTACAAAACCTTCCTGTATCAGGGAGGTTGTCAAACATGCATAAAATGTACAACAAAATCATCAATTTCAGGGAGCCTCCCTGAAAATCAAGGAGATTTGACAGCTCTGTTAGACACTGGCACATTTGAAAAATAGTGCGCCCTCAAGATTTTTCAAAATCGATATTTTTGCATGGTTGTAAAGCTTTGATATACAAAAAGCCCTCACCCGAAATGATTAAGACCAAATCAGCTTCCTTATGGGTAAACGGAACGATTTTGTAATTTAACGTCGCCGGCGACGCGAAATTCAGCAGACGACGAAAATGGCGTTTAACACAAGAACACGCACGCCGTATGCATGTTTCCCACGCTATGCACACTGTTTGACCGGTCTATAACCTTTGTGGTTTAATATCAGTGAGTACGAGTCAAAAATATTCATGTAATATACACATTTGTTGATTAAAGTTATGGAAAACTTAAAAGTTGGCCTACAAATTACCTGGATATCTTTATCCTCATATCAATGTCCCTATCTGTTTTGGGGTATGTTATTTTTATGTGTAAAATATATCTCTGTTCTTCCAATGGCCTAGACTATCATTTGAGAGCAAATTGAAGAAATTTCATATTTTGTGAAAATGTGCCAGTGCCCTTTACACCACATATGGGTCCAAATTTACGAGCCAATACTGGGTTGGTGTTGGGAGGGGGTGGGCATCATATTCCGGTGTATAGATAATTTTGGCAGCACACATATTGCGAGAATTAACACGTCTTTTTTTACCTAAAGGAGTAAATGTCACTCTTTAAGACTGACTACAGAGCCCACTCCAAAAAGTATTTTACAACATTTTTAGATCAAAATTTCTTTTGATAATGACAAAATAAAACTATTATTTTAAATTATTCAAAAGTAAATGACCAAAAAATATGGGAAGGGCTTGAATTTTCACTCTTTTCGAAGTGGGCCCTGTTGTCACTCTAAAAGAGTAGAATTAACTCAAAAGGACAAAATCTTACCCGGACATCATTTTGTATTCTATATTTGAATTTTAAAAAATCTCTTTTCTTGAGAAACCCTATAATAAAGAGATAGGGAAGAATTCCAACGAGGTATGGTAAATAAGATCATTACAGTATTAGGTACTTCTCCAATATTTGAAATAGCACATTTTCCTAATGTGATATAATTAGGCTATTTTTATATCACAATGTAATTTGGGGATTTTTTCTTAATTGGACAATGTATGAGTGAGAAGGAACACTTGGACTAATTAAGTAAAACTTGATTAACTAATTTTCCAGCTTATAAGCTTATTGTGATATAGTGATTTTTTTGAAATCCAAATAATCTCAAGAATATTAAAGGTCAATTTTGATAACCTGAAAAACCAAGAACTTGATACCAGACAAAACAAAATAAAAACACACACAAAAAAATAATCAGAATTGCAAATTAGTTTTTATTTAAAGAAAAATTCTCTATACATTTTTTTTTTAGATATGACCACCACTATTCAGTTATATTTTCAATAAGTATACATTTCCAAGTGGTGGTGAATATACACAAGTTGAGTCAAATTACCTTAAAATCATAGCAGAATGCTTGAATAGTCAATTTATGTACAACATAAATACAATGTTTCGTTATCATCTAGTATGATCTGTATATAATTGTGGACACCTATGGAGTTATGAACCCCTGGGAACTACCACACTTTGTGTCTATATACAGTCAGTGGCATACCAACCCGGTGGAGGGGGGACAGTTGCCTCCCACGCGGCTCGAAATATCGGGTCACAATTGCCCCCCCCCCGGCTCAAAATATTGGAACTGAATAGAAATAACAACTGCATTTGTCCTTATTTTTGAGAAATTGCAACCAATTTTGGCCTGAATTTGGGTCAAATTATGTAAATTAGTCACCAGAACAACAAGAATGTTGCTTCTATCTATCTATTTAACGGGCCGCAGCCGAGATGCTATTCACCCAGTGTTTGTAGCGCCAAAGGTCCCTGTTTGTCATTAGTTGGGGATGTCAGATGGATCCTGCTGGATGTCTCGAGCAATCACATCAATGAGTTAAAGGGGGACACGACCCTGTTTTGAAATGGTACTTCCAACAGTGGACGTCTGAGACTACTGGTTCAAGCGCGATGACAGTGACCGGCAAATCGTGCACGGCGTTGGGCAACAGAAGATGAAATTGGAGGGATATCTCCATTATCTGTGCTTTGGTCTTGTGCTCAAGCCCCCAGGATAGGTTTTGTACTCGCATAAGAAGCTTGGTGTAGGTGCCATCCAGTCTATCCTGTAGCTCTTTCTTCATGGTCAGGGTATCAGCTACATATGTAAAGGATACTCTCTACACAGGCTCTAAAGAATTTCAGCTTGGTTGAATTGGAGATACCAGATTGCCATAAGTGGGTAGTTTATTGCAGGCATTCCAAGCTTGTCCTTTGCGGACAGGAAGTTTTCTTGCTGTAAGGGCAACATCGGACCCTAGATCCTGAAGTCCTTGCCTCTTTGAGTTGGCTACCATCTGCTGTGCAGATAGGTTGATGATCGTCTTCCTCATTGACAGTCATATATTCAGTCTTCTTGGCATTTAGATGTAGGGCGACTTTGTCTGCCCGCATTCTCAAGTGATGTTAGTAGAATTTTGCTTCCCTAGGGTTGATGGCTTGGTACGGCATGCTACACAGTATCTCTGATGGCTCATACATGTAACAACATGATAAACCACTCCAAACAACACTTCTATATATCTGTATGTACCCTCTAAGTTTTTCTTACCATGTCTCTGATTGGCTAATAAATCACATGACCCTATGAATAACCAATCAAATTGGCTGGTAGGACCTACAGGTTTTATCCCGCCATTTTGTATCCTTTCTTTCATGTTATTTACATATGTACAATTTACACAGACTCGTGTACATTAATCACAAACTTTTCTGCAAGTGTAGTTCTGTTAGATGACTCTTTACCCTTTCTAGTACTCCAATACTACATATATACACCCTTTAGTGTAGCAAAATAATTTTGAGTCTTGCAAGGACTTCACCAACCCGCACCTCCGGGTGAAGTACCCATGGATTTCCAAATCATGCTTGGCAAAAATCCTAAAAAGTGACTTCACCCTCAGCTCGTGAATAGAAATGGTCCGAGCAAACAATTATTAAATGACAATTCTTTGACAAGTTATCATTGGAAGATAACATAAAATCCCGAAGAAACAAAGAGTTTGTTGCATGTTTTTTTTCACTACATAAATTGCAAAAAGTTGACACTGGAGTACTAGAAAAAAGTTTACATGCTCCTATTTTGTCTGATTAGTAACCAAGTAGGCCATTTAGTTTGGTGTTTTCAACCCTTTCTTGACACATTAAAAACATTCTAAATCTAGACAAAAGTTTTTCTCTATGTCCATAAATACGACAAACGGATTTAATCGATTTAAATTTACAGCCGGGTCCAGTAGTTCAATAGATGCCTTGTATGTGTCCTTTAAGTCTAAAACCTTGACCAAAACATCTAAATACTAAATACTAAGCATTTTTTATCCAAATGTCTATAGCTGATAATGCACTTAAAAATCATTTTTCTTACTCAAGATAAAAAACACACACAAACACCTATTGACCCAATTGTTTAAAAATTGTGTTACACCTGTTATCTTTTGCTCCAATAAATCCTCATACAGCAGTATTGCTGAGTGTGAGGTGTATCCGGCCACCCCCGTGAATCACAGGGACAAAACCGGATTAAAAATTGGTATAACTAAAACTAATCAACTGGCAAATGTTTTGTAGGTTTAACTCAAAGCAATATGTTGATTCATTCATAAAGAATGTGGGAACTGTGTTCTTTCCCCTTTGTTTCATTAAATGTTACATGCCCGCTTTGTCATTAACTTGTGTGTAACATTTCCATGTACAATATGTTCCACAAGGCATTTTCAACTTTGGTACTTCTAAATATTTACAACTGATGAATATTGAATTCATATCTGTCTATGCTTGCATAATATTTTTCTAAATAAAATTGTACAATAAATATAAAAATACTATGATTATACATTGCATGATTTCTAGTGGATGGAATTCTATTCATATTGGTATTCTATATATACACACACAATTTTAACTGTAAATAGAACGGCTATTCTCTTAAAATCCAACTTTCCAGGGCAACTCTATCAATATATGTTGCCCTCTAGAAATACCTGTGTTACTACGGCAACCTGACACGCTATCATATGTAAATTGATCCAGCTCTATCCTTGGGCTGGCATGGACACAAAGGCTGTTATTTACAAATGACCATGCGCAATGTACCTGTACCAACCCAAAACGGTTGCTATAGCACACTGAAATCTATCTCGCTGTTCTCTCCTGAGAAGCAAACCGAGACCGTTGTGAGCAATTAACTGTTTCCATCATTTGTAATGCATGGGTGCTTGTACTCGTATACACAAACAATACACATTCTTAATTGGGCGTTTTCATTACCGAAAATATCCATGTCTTAACTTAAACGATGGCCCTGAGGCTGGTCTATGTAATTAAACTCAAAGATCAATGCAATAAACTAAAAATGACCTGGGCATCATTTTGTAAGATTCTAGAAGACTTGTAATTAGTCACAAAGAATCAATAATTCAATTAATGAGATATTACGACAGAGATCAACTGTGGCGATCACACGCAAGCATACTCCTTCAATATCAACATAAAGTTGCATTTTTCTATGACTATATTTCTAATCATTATTGGTTTGAACTTTTCCTTTGTTTTTTTAATTATGCATTGGTTTATGTCATCTTTGACTTATAAGTGAAGTAATATTTACAAAATTTGTTCTGATATTAAGGAAGCTCCCTCGCCTATCACACTTAATTTAATAAAAAAACCTAATAACAGTAAATACTTATTTCAAGAAGCACATGCCCTTTTTTGTTGATGTATAGATTTTTGGTCAGTTTAAATGTTTTATTTTGAACAAACTAAAACTTGCTTAAAAACTGTTTAGCTGTAAGTGATCAACACTAACATCTAGTATGCTCCATACCGGTCTTGAACTTATGATTTCCTATAATTAAAATGTTATATGGTGAGCTAATTTGCTAGTCATCAGGTGAAAATGATTTTCATCAATCAGTTTGTCAATTATCTTGCTTCTTATTTGAGGTTGAAATTGTCAATGATAAAAATCTTTGGTTTAACAATAAAATCTGAGACAACTTGTGTTGTCCAATTTTCCAGAAATTTATGGCTTTACAGACAGTGGCAGTATTTTAACAATTTGTACTGTACATCATGCAAGCTCGCATTAACCCCTTGAGCCTTGTACCCAGAAGCCCACATTTTAATGAAAGTAGTCAACATTTTGGTATCAGAAGAAAGCTACTATTTTTCTCATCTATGAAATATTAGGGCTGAAGGATGTTTGGTTTGGATGTTCATATGAGAGAAAATGTGGCCAGTTTTGGTCGACCAATATTAATTTTACATGCAGTACTCTATGGAGCTTACAAAATCACTTTTTAGCTCTCAAATTAAACACGATTGAAATATTGGTGCAAAACTTTACGGATGGAGTTTTAGGGTGAACTCAAGACCATTCTATCAAGATGAAAACTTTATAGACTGAATTTGGGTCATTCCCCTTTAAGATAAAGGATTTAAGGGTCCCTGTGGGTAGAGTAGATTGGAGATTTTTTATGCATCCCCTTTGCTACGCTTCCCCACCAATGTTAAAATAAGAGGTCTTTATCCAAAATATGTGAAAGTTGTATCAGCACAGTACGAATATCTCTACTTTTTAGAGTTTCCAGTTGTGCATGATATTAATTTGGTGGAATTAAATTTCACAAAGCTGACCCCTCACCTATTGCCCCATCTGGGTCAAAATAGATGAGAATTTGAATCCAGCATTGTATTGACAAAGATCAGCAGGCTTTTCAAAGTGGAGGGGTCACTTGGCACTTTATCTATGCAAATTTAAATACTTTACTATCATTTTTTGTGTGTGCAACTATAGTAAGCCCAACATCTATATTATAATAGGCCACGTCTATGTGTCTAAACTTAGTGGGTGGGTGTAGCTTGGGCAGGCCAGATCAAGTTCGATTGATTAGCCGATCCACGCCCCACAAGCCGGGTAATCACGAAAAATGGTTTTCAAACAATTAGTGCTTTAAAATAGCCAAGTGATTGTGAAACCTGCAGGCCGCCTAGTGTACCATTAATCAGTTTTAAAAAGTGGAGGGGGGGGGAGCCCGTCCACTTTTGGGTCATGGCCCCCTGGGCTGCCCAGTTCTGCCACCGCTGACGAAGATATGTTTGCCATCACCTCAAGACTTGACTATACCAGCTGTCTTCTTTACAACTCCAAATTCTAAACATCATAAAACATTCCCCATCTCCACACTCTACAAAACAGATCAGCTTGATGTATGGTGCCGGGACCTTGAGCCTATCTTCTAAACTTTCCTGGTACGCCTACACGACACTGTCCCATATCATCACCATATAGACTAATTAAAACAAATTTTTCACACCTTTTGTTGAGCGTGGCTAACCAAACATGAGTTTTATCACTTGACTATAATTTTCATAGGTAAAAATATGACGCTTGCTCTCTCCTGCAATGTACTTACATTGTAAGCACTGTATTTCATATTTTTTGTGTAAATACATCTAGTTTTATACATACTTACATCCTATATGATTTTCAATGAAAAAACATTTCATAGGTCTTACTACAGCACAAGGTCATTGCAATTGTTCAGTTTATAATTTTCTTACGCAAGAGTGGCTTGTTCCATTGAGAGTTGCTGCGGGGGTGTTTTGACTATTCTCTGAATGCTATTTCCACTGCCGGTGCGCATTCCTATTGCGCTAGAGGCCCTACTAGCACTCTCCCGCCTCTGAGCCTCCCTCATCTCCCATATTTCATGTCCACGTTGGTCCAGCATTGAAAATTGGAAACCAGATGCTGGTAGATTAATAGCTGGACATAAGGTGGTTTCTTTGGGGATGAACTCAGTTTTGTACATAGTGCGGTCATCAAACGGTTCAGAACTAAGATTGGCTGAGCGATCTGGTCCCATACTTTGAGCTGGTGCTGCCTGCTTTGGAATAAAATGTGATCTGTAGTTGGACGTTCCTTCGAAGGGGATGTCTGGTCTTTGGTAGGGCCTTTGCGTCGGGTCTCCTCGTCTCTCGGGCATGCTGCTCCACTTACGAAAATCTTGACTGTAGTTGGTGCGGCCATCAAAGGGAGCTTCTGTCATACGGCCGGTTGTCTTTGGTCGTTTGTGGCTTGGTGGTCTGACTTGATGAGGCGGGTACGCAATTCTAGAAGTAGTTGCTAGATCCATGTCACCTGCCGGTTTGGTCCATGACTCAGGCACATGTGGTTGAGGTCTCTGTCCCTTCCATGGTCTTAGTCAGTTTTGAAAGTTTTGTTGTCATCAATGGGGCTCAATGAAGCGGTTCCAGAGTGGCTTGAAGCTGTCATGAATCTAGGGGCATTTGCACCTGTGGTAATCGCGTCTGCAGGTGGTCATGCTGTCGAGTTTAGAGTTTCTCGCCTGTAGCCTCTTTTGGGGTCACGATTACGTGGAACTAGGTGGTGAGGGATATAGTCAACACTATGGCTTGTCTGGTCATCTATAGGATCTGCGGACATGTGGGCATGTCGGCAGGTTTCATGCAGGGGGCTCGAATTCAGCATTCTCGTTTGGCCGTATTCGCGTGTGAACGTTGACAAACCGTCAAATGCTGCGTTGGGGTGGGTACATAGGCATTCTTTGGCTTGGATGCATCTCGGGTGGCCAGGTCCCATTTCCGGTAGTCCTCTGTGATGAAGAATATGATAACCAATTAGTATCTTTCTCTAAGGTGCAAGAGAAGGATTCATATTCAGGTGTCCTACAAAAAAAAAAAAAAAAATCCGAAGGTCCTGATTTTTTGTGCCGATGAAAGCTTTCCATAAAAAATAACGCAATCTTCTGAAAGATTAAAGGGGCATTTCTGTGTCCACAGCCCTCGTGCCCAGGCTGACTTTACCTAAAGTTGAGATCTTTATACCATCGACCCTTTGGGGCGTGAGTATAGTATGTGTGCCTAGCATTGACTGTGGCCATTATCGATCTACTTGGAAGAAATTCGCAATTTTGTATTTCTGTCCGTAAACGGACAGAATTACAACACTTTAGGTCATGAGCCGATAACCGAAACCCTGCACCTGAGAAGGAACCGAAATCCCGCACCCCCCGGGATTTTTGGAGACCATTTTTTGGAAACTTATACATATAGGCCATCAAAATCAGGTTGTCTGCAAAAATCCCATCCTGGGTTAAAGGGTGAGGGGCTTTTTTTCAAAATCCGGCCAATAATTCACCTTAATCTAATGCCCTTTTTTTGGCATAATATCTTATTTTTTGGGATCAAATTCAATGCACTATGTGACTACTTAAGTCCGCACCAGAACACACCAAGAATAGTTGAACACCTTTTTGCATGCTTACCTGCCTCTAGAGGGCATCATTTCAAAAATGGCCACCAAACAATGAAACACAGTTTATTTACGTTACCACACTTAATAATGCCTCTGTAAAGGCAAAATCCCAGTGTCACACACCTTAATTATATACTTTGTTATGCACCTGTGGATTAGTTTGAGGTAAAGTAAACCTTAAAATGAATTAGTTAGCCTTTCCAGTGTATAGAGTGGCGCTTTTGTAAAGTGGTCTATGCCTACTAACTATACACTATACCACAACCACAGCCTCCTAATCACTGATCCACCTTTAATACCGCATACCACCAATGGTTTTTTGAGTCTTGATGTGTTGACAGATGGTTACTTAGTGAGCAACAAGCTTTTTACTACGCCTGCTTGCGATAGCTTCAGGCAAGGAGTGTATACGCGTAACGACGCAACCAAACGCGTCCACATAAGTTGTTGTTAAGAAATTACTAACATACTTCAACACAGGTGGCTATGGTTGTGGTCGATGTGGGCTCAGGGATGGAATGCCCCCGGGGGAGCGGTGCTCGAGCCTCTCCTGTTCGGCATCTGTGGCCGGCTACCGGCCTTAGAGTGCGGGAGCCTGTCGTTTTGTCTGAAAAGACAATCTTGGAATTGGCGGACAGGATGCAGATGTCGAGGCGACTCAAAAGGGCCTTTAGCTGGGCTCGCACCCTATTGTGAGGAGAACCATCATCGCGCAAGTCCTCCGGGGCACAGGTGGTATGCAGAGGTGTATGCTTTCCGTCTGTGCGGCAGTGCCAGGCGCCACCTTTGAGTGACCTGGTCTGGAGGCCCCCGGAGCCTGTGATAGTCATGTTTACTTGGTGTCACCTTGGACTGCACTCTCTATAAGACGCACATCGGAAGCAGGGGCGTAGCTGGGATGGGCAAGAGGAGGGGGCACATTCCCCGGAATCCACCTCAGGTGGTGCTGAACGTTTCTGAAAAACAAACAAATACCGTTGTTGTGATTTTTGTTGTATATGGTCCCAGGCCGCATAGTCCATCTGCCCTTCAAGAATAATTGAATAACTGAATCTCTCTGAAGGGGTTTGTGGCTGTGCGGGGTTCTTCGGTTCGGCCATCTCATGCAGCGGACCACTTATACATGCAGCCGCGTAGCATGCATGAGCATAGCTGCCAGTATCTGGTATGGAGCGCGCCTTTGTTTGGACAGGAGGCCGGCTGCTGACCGTCTTAGGTCCCGGGGTTAGTTCTTAGGCAAGTCCGGTCCTTGAAATAGTCTCTATGGAGTTTGGGGAGTTGGCCTTTGGAAAGAAAGACTTGCTGTCAACCAATGGCATCTATTGGTTAGTGAGCCTGGTGGCGTCTCCCGCCTAGGGCTGGCTTCTCGTGGGCTGAGTGCGGTGTTTCAGCTGATTGAGATCCAAAATCGGCCGCTCAAAGACCTTGCAGAAGTGGAGTCTACCTGGAAAGCAGATCAGACACTGTAGCATCTCTCTTGGTCTTTCCAATTTGGTGCCACAAGCACAGACAAGGACCTTGCAGAATTCATTGAGCAGCCAGACATTGTGAACCACCCACTCTGTCTAGATCACATTTGAGAACGCACTGTGTTTTTGGGTAACTATCAGAAGATTTCCAATTTTAATAATCATTGGTATTGTTCAATTGGGGATCTTTTAAGCAATGCAGGTTCGCTTGGTATACGAGCTTAAATGAAACTCCTTTGATTCAGAAATTGATCTTCTCTTTTCCCCTCATCTTCTTGAGTCATGTCTTAATTAAATTGTCTTAAAAAACTGGTATTTCATTTCCCCCACTTTAAAAAAAAAACTCTTTTGGCATCAATTCTCCTGATGGCTACTTGTATCTAGTGCACCAACATTTAACTTCCAACCATGATTCATCTGGTGGCGGATTTTCTGCTCTCCACTCTGCCTGGTAAACCAATCAGGCGGACAATTGGCTCTCTGTGATGTGCATCCTCAACAAATCTCTCATATACGAGTGCCCTGGCACATCAGTGCGATCTTCCAAGCTTAGGAAGCATGATATACTTTCACGTTTTTCCCTCGTCTACAATTTTGGCAACATGTGAACTTATGGACTCATTGTGACGTATGCTAGGCATGTTGGTACTCTTTTGGTATCATGGAAAGAGGAGGACCATAGCTATCTATTTATACCAAATGTTGAATGGGTGATGGGTGGATGTAGAAAGATGAAGGAAAGGCGGTTGGTGTAGGAAAGTGAAGCGTGGAAGAGGAGGTGCGTTAAAAGGGAGGGAGAAAATAAATCGTTGGTGTTGAGGGTGAGCATGTAAGAACGTGAAGGGAGCTGCGGGTCGTGTCAGGGAAACGATAATGCGCATACTTAGGGCTCGGACCTAGATACAGTAAGAGACACGACTTGGGCGGGGTTATTAGTTGGAGTTGTAATTCAGTATAGGGGGGGCCGGGTGGACGAAGAAGCAAACTGAGAAGTAGAAGATGAGTGGGTGGAGGTTGAGAAATGGGAGAGCGGTGTGGGGATGGGTTTCAAGCTGGAGTATAGTCAGCGTGATGTGCATGTGATACATTAGATTGAGGGGGGGTGAGGTCGATTTTGGATGGGAAGGCAAAGGGAACAGAGAGGAGATGTGCTTTAGGCACGAATAAGGGTTAGAAGAGCGGCGTGAGGGGAAGTAACGAAGAGATACGAGAGTCTGGGTGTCGCGAGTGGAGGGAGGGGAGGTCTCTACGGGTTGGGGCGGACACAGGGAAATTGATGGGACAGTGTGAGTGGATATCTGGGTATGAGAGACCAAACGAGGGAAGGGGAGAGGGCAGGCGGATGTTCACGAGTAGGAAGGAGATAGGGTGGCGGAAGGGGCTAATGGGGTGGCTGGTGAAAGGTGAGAATGAGCTGTATAAGGGAATTGTTGAGCTGGCGTAGTGGAGACGGAAGGTTGGATGTGGCAGTATTGGGGGACATGGGCTGATTTTGTAGTTCAGGTGTAAGGATAAGGTTGCGATAAGTAGAGTCATTGTTTATTCTAGAGAGTAGGGGTGGGTGAGGATGGAGTTTTAGGGGTTGAGAGTTGTTGACGTATTTAGAGGGTGGATACTATAAAGAATGTAAGCTTATGGGTATGTAATGTCGGGGGTGTGGGGGAATGTTTGGATACGGGGAACTAGGAGTAAGAATTGGGTTGGCGGGAGGGCGGCGGGGAGGGGGGAGGGTGAGTGGGCAGGGGGCAGGAGGGAGTAGAGCGGGGGGGGATGTTGTGTAATAAAGAGACGTAAAGGGGAGACTTGAAGGGATGAGAGTAGGTTGCCCAAATCAATGACGTGATGTTTTCTTTGTTGTGCTAGGCCTGTTGGTACGTCTCTTCCGAAGGGGGGTGTTTGCATTGTGCAGCCTTTTGAAAAAAAGCGCCTCACCGTTTAACCAGGGTCGGGATTTTTGCAGACAACCTGATACAGTTGCTTATTGTATGAGCTTCACAAAAATGGTTACCTCCAAAAATCCCCGGGGTGGGGGGGGGGCAGGGGGTCAGGTACCTTAGCCTAAGTGGGCCTATGGGGCACTGTGATACAGACATGTTGCTCTAACATCACAACGCATGGTCAGAATCAACTGAATTTTAGAACTGACCTTTTCTTGACGAATCTATTTGATCATAAACAAATATGAGCTGCTAGAATCACTAAATGCACCTTTAAAGCCTGAGAATTTTTTCTTAGTACAATTGGGTTGAAATTTCTAATAGAGCTCCAATATGAAATTCCAGCCTATGCTTTAATATTAAATAGAAGCAAACCCGAATCACGTTTTCTCTCTCTTATTTAAGGCATTTCTGGGCAGTCCATATACAAGGTGCCGAATCTATTGAGTGTCCTATCTATAGAAATTATTATTATGACACAATAATTGGGTGCCTCACAAATCTCTCATTGCCCTTTAAATTTCAGGGATTACGCAGCGATTTGCTTATCCGGAACATCAAAAAATCATCAAAATTCATATTTTATACTTTTGTTACTGGAATGGATATGCGAACATAGCCACCTGCAAGTGTGGCTTGAATCTGTGATAAGACAAGTCACTCTTGTTTATCTGATTATGTAATTTCATACGGGCGTATCAAAATTCCGACTTGAGACTCAAAAAAGCATTTCCGGTGAATATCACAGATTTTCAGCGTGATATTGTGCACCATGTTACAGTTGGACCTCAAACACAAACATTATTGATCTTTGTTTATTCTCTATGTGAAAACCACAATCAGGCTGTTTAGTTGTAGATTTTGAGACGCCGTCGCTGTATGTATATTTTGCGGAGACGGTATGACAAATTTCCTCAAAAACTTCATGTTTAACTATTGGAGGTTTGGTTTCTACATAAAAGCAGTTATATGGGATTGTACACAATTATACACGATTATAAGTAAAAAAATGCATTTCCACATTTTTTTTATTCCCTCGCATTATCACTGCGAATACATTAAGGCGGGGTTCAAATCACAAGGAGGTGTAATAATGTTTGGTGTTCAGAACTCCGGACAGTGGTGGGCTAGAAATCCCAAAAGTTAGAGTGTCTTAAGTAAAAAATGAAAAAAATCTTACAAAAAAAATCCAGAATTTTTAGTTATTTAACAAGCATATATTTTCTTATTCCCAAATCGGTAGGGGTTGGAGAATCAACTACACTGTAAGGGCTATTTTTAATTGTTTAACATAGCTAATAACAGATGAAGACAATAGACCACATGGGAACACCGATGTCGGCCAAACATCAAAGTGCCCCAATGTGGTTTATGGTTTATCATCTGTATTGCTATAATCATTTCGATTCATTTGGCGAGTGCCATAAGGAATGAGGATTGGTCGCACAATCATATGATAGCTCTTGGTTATTGGCAGGCCTTCTATAAAGCATAAATTTTGGGACAAAAAAAAGTGCCAACGAAAGAAATCAGTAACAGAAAACTTTTGAAAGCAATTAGAATGTTCAAAACAGGATCAAAAACCTTGTAATTGTTCAAATTTGTCCTCCGCTTTTTTGGTAGCATATACATGTAACTCCTTTCTTTCACTACAGAAAGCATTCTCTCTAATTTAAGAGGAAAACACATTAACGTTTTGTTGCATCACATTTCTCAATAAAATCTGTAAAACAGCCAATGGCGGTATGGACGGATGCTTTTTCTCGCTAGGGTATATGCAGCTCTGGGGCGTTGAATAGTATGGGGTACATTGTGTATGAATAGTCTATACTTGACGCAGAAGGTGGAGACCAAAAACGTCCATAAGCCAGTCTGCCTGTGTGGAAAGCACTTGAAGCTAGGTACTGTTGGGACCCAAACCTCAACATAACTCCATATCGGGCAGTTTGGCGGTCGCCTAGGAGCTATCAAAGGCATAGGTCTAAACACTTTCAGTCGAGATGACTTAAATTCTATTGAGTTTGGCTACTCTAACTCACTAGAAAAAAAGATTGGATTTTTGGGAAATGTTGACCTTTTTTGACATTTTCCCCACCCCTGTCAGGGACCCAGGGGAGGAACCGGGGGAAATGGATTACATGGTTAGTAGGGGCTGTGTCCTCCTTACATCTAAGTTTGGACTACTCTAGCTCATCTGGAAAAAAAAAAAGTTATGGCAAAATGTTGACTTTTGTGAAATGTGAACCTTTTTGACAATCCCCCCGTCAGACCCAGGGGAGTCCCGGGGAATCCGAATTACATGGTTAGTAGGCTTGTCCCCTCCTACAATAGACCAAGTTTGACTACTCTAGCTCAATCCCTGAAAAAAGTTATGGCAAAATGTTGACTTTTTTGAAATGTTGACCTTTTGTTGACATTTCCCCCCCCTTCAGACCTCGGGGAGGTCCCTGGGGGAATGAATTACAGGGTTAGTATGGGCTTGTCCCTCTACAATACCTAAGTTTTTGACCACTACTAGTCATCTGAAAAAAAAAGTTATGGCAAAATGTTTACTTTTTTTGTGAAATGTTTACTCTTTTTTGAATTTCCCCAAAACCCCTTTACAGACCAGGTGAGGTTCCTGGTGATGTATTACATAGTTAGTAGGGGCTTGTCCTCCTACAATATCCCTAAGTTTGACTAGTCTAGTTCATCTGGAAAAAAAGGTATGGTCAAATGTTGACCTTTTTTGACATTTCAACCACCCCCCTGTCAACCCAGTGGAGTCTCTGGGGAATGAATTCCATGGTGAGTAGGGGCTTGTCCTCCTCCTACAATATACCTAAGTTTGGCTACTCATGTCATCTGGGAAAAAAGTATGCAATGTTTTGACCTTTTTTTGTGTCATCCAGACCACACACGGACATACGTACACACATCCTTACATACATACGTAACATCCAGACATTGCCATTGTCATAAGCCGGATTTTGCTACGCAAGCCGTCCAAAAATCCTAGAGTTAGTCCTAAATGATGGACCTTTTTTCTCCAACATACTCTACAAATGTGCTGTAAACGGGTGAGAAAATTCCTCATAGATGAGTCGGAATTTTCCCTCATGGAACCAGGGACTAACCCATCTTTCAGAATACCAGCCTGAGAGATCGTATACGGCATTGTCTGTAATAAACGTTTCTCCTCTATATAACCCCCAAATTTTTCGTTGACAAAAGTTCCTAAAAATATCCAAAAACATTCCTGATTCAAGTATACACTGGTATCCATAACATCGCGATTTGCCACAATTGTAACAGATTTGTTTGCCTGAAACTGGCTAATATGTGCACACCTACCAGGACATTTGTACATGTCAAATTAAATTGTAGATACCTTTGACAAGTTTTGATTTTCATAGAAATTTCATCTCTCTGTGAGTGTAAACGGTTGTTAAGCAGACCACTTTTAAGTAAGCCCCATCTAAGAGTTTCAAATTCAGGAAAAAACGAGGCTTTTAAGCATAACTTGGTGCATAACAAAAATCATGGTTTTACCTATATATGGAGCTCATCAATTAATGTTTTGTCCCCCCCCCGCCCTCACCCTCAAAGATTTAACCCTGGTGCTGCCCCTGGTTTAATCTGACATCTAGGAGTTAAAGTGTAAATGACAGACTATCACTCTAACTAGTGAGGGCGCTTCCATTTACCTGTGTATGTTGGATTTCCTCTGAATTCTCCCGTAGGCACATGATTAGTGTGACTGTGTTTAAAGCTCTTTTGCAGTTCTGCTTTTCTTGCAGGGTAGTCCTTGGTGTATGAGGTCAAAAGGTCAATGTTTCCTTCTGGTTTTGAGTATGATTCGGGGACGTGGGGAAGAGGCCGTTGTGCATCATGGGGAATGAAGTCAGTCCTGTAAGGGAAATAGGTAAGTCAATTTAGTTTCAAGAAAGTACTAAACACTTTTATTAATTTAAGTGATCATAAATAGTCAAAGTGCTTTACACTGTATAAATAAAAAATACATCGGTCCTCGGACCGCTTGTGTCGCCTGCCATCGCGGTTTGCAAATGATAGGCCTCATATGACCTTTGACCTTGATATGTGATCTTTGACTTCATAAACTCCATAACCAAGCTTGGTTCCAATTGCACTTCAACTTTTCAAATGAGGTCAATCTTACAACTTGACCTCACATGACCTTTGACCTTGGTATGTGACGTTTGACCTCATCAACAAATGGGGGATGTCATGTTGCACCTGTGACCCAAATTTTGTTTAAATCCATCAAAGTATGTGGATATTACAGACAAATGTTAACCCTTTTTCACAACAACAACAGACATCAACAACAGACAACAGACTACAGTGGACAAAGTGATCCCTATGTGTCTTTCTGCCTTAAGGCAGGCGACACAAAAAGTGGTTGGATACCATTGAAAATAAACAGGTCAGTTTATTCAGCAGCAAATAACAATGGATAGCTAATTAAGGCCTACAGTCACGGATAGAAACCAGCAGTGCACCCCGCCGGGGTGTGGAGGCAGTGCAAGCACCAGGGGGTTTGCAAAAAATTATGCAAAATCAACCTATTTTTAATTATCAGAGGTTCCCCACACCCCGACTGCACCCCGAGGTCCTCCAGGGCTGGGTACGCAAACAACAAAGTAACCCACATTTCAGTACTACTATCTTTTCCCCAGAGAAGTGAATGTAAATCAGTGGCTGTGCAGGGAGTGGGTCCCAACGTAGATCCTTTTCCCCACTTTTCCAGAATTTTGTACTAATCTGATGATTTGTACCTCCTCAGAAATCAACTTCCCCCATTTCCCCCAGTTTTTGGTGATTCAACAGATTTCCAACAATATAACCTACATGTATCGTACGTTCAAAAATATAATTGGGACAAAAAGCTGAATAACCAGGCTTTTCAACAAGATTGATGGGGGGGGGGACTTTTTCATCCTGATAGGTCATCTTAAGCACTATATTTGTTGTAGTACTGTTGTAACAGGTGGGGTTTACAGTATACAAATACTACAAGGTAAGAAGGAAATAGGGCACACTATTTTCCCGAGGTACTGGCTACGGGCCTATCACGTGATAGGCCCGTAGCCAGTACCAAGGGAAAATAGTGTGCCCTATTTCCCAATATAAACCAAGTAGTATTTGTTTTATTACACCTTACTGTGACTCTGGGGACGAGGTTGTAGGGAAACAGTTCAATCTATTTCCCTAGGGAAATAGCTCGCACAATAGGAATCAGCCAATGAAATAGCATGATTATGTTCATGAATATTCATGAGGTGTAATAATTTTGAATCTACAAGCACTGCACCCCCCCATAAATCCTGCATATGGCCCTGTTCTAGATCAAAATATCTTCATGTACAACTTCAATGTTACATTCAGTGTAGCATGTGAGTGATCATAATAAAAAAAACACATTTCAGACAGGCCCATAAGCGTACATGCAGGGGGTGCGGTCACACACCCCAAAATTCCACAAAAGGGGCAAAAGGTTCACTTTTTGCTGAATTTTGTAATAAAACGGTCAAAACTTTAGAGAAACTTTGACAAGAAAGTCCACTTTTTGGTGATGAGATATTCAAAAAGTCAAAAAAGGGACCATTTTAGGGGGGGGGGGGGGTGGGGGGGCAAAAAAAAAAAAAAAAAAAATTTGGGGGGGGGGGGGGGGTTAGGCCGCACAAAAATAATTGTCTGTTTCGGGTCCCCCAACCGACCGGTTGGAATGGGGATTTTTATGCAGATGCAACAAATACAACGATGTTCTGTAATTATTTCAAGCATGTTGTTGAGGAAAGATATCAGAGATACATTTAAAGATCATGTTGATTTTTTTTAATTGAGAAAGAGGCCAGGACACCTACTCTTTGTGAAACCTCAATGAATCTCTCCACACCACAGGTATATTAGACCGAAATATTATGCCAGCGTTGTCCCGGGATCCCGATAACTCAATTTAGCCACTTGGGCCTGCAAATTGTATCCTTATTTTTTTGGTAATGGAGCCCGCACCCGCATGCATGCATCCCGTGGTCAATGGATGAGCCCAACGCTAAGATGCTACAACCAAGGGGATGCGCTACCGAATCTATTATTCGGCAATCAGTGCGTGGATGATTTTATGCACTTGATTTCTGGATTATTTTTTGCAACAATTTCGGGGGGGGAACTTGGTTTGTTTACATAGGGCCTAATGTTTTTGTTCCTATATAAATAGATAAAGATGATGCTCCTACCACAGGTTTTTATTGGCGTATAATATATTAACTTCAAAATTAGAAGGACCCCTTTCGAACCTAACACCTATAGATTATATCTATCACGCTCTCTACCAATCCTGCTTGATAGCTCAGTCGGATAGAGCGTTGTGGGCATGTAATACTAAGGTCGCCGGTTCGAATCCCGGCCAGCCCACATGGGTTTTTTTTTAAACACTATGTGCCGCTGGCTCATCTCCAGGGAAAGATTAATAAATATATCTTAACTTTAAAATTATGTTCCATATTTTTTGCCCGACTGATTCCGACTGACCGACCCACTTTCTTGGGTGGCATGCCTTACCCGAAACAGACAATTATTGTTTGTGGCAGCCTTAAGGTCCACTTGTTGTCAAGTCCCCCGACCGGCCCCCCCAAAAATAAATCCTACGTAAGGCCCTGGGATAATATATACAGACCTGTACCCCTGTACAAAACTGTACAAAGCCATTCTGAGATATATAATGTCCTGGTCGATCTACTATATCAAATCTATTATTACCGTTGTTGTGGTAGCATCTCCCGCCATGGGTTCAACCACCCCAAGCATCTGCACTTCAGGTTTACAACTCTCCCGTATTCCTGCCCCTGGTATGCCTTGAACTTGTTGTTGTATTCCGTCAACATGCAAGGTGCATGGCTTCTGCTGATCGTCGATTTTGGTCTGTGTGGGCATCGATGACGCCTGGAAATATACGTAGAATAATAACAAAAGTGGTGAATCTAAATGTTGTATTAAGAAATGCAAGCCTGAGTATCTTGTCATGCATGAAATAAAAAGCATGTTATGTTGTTTACGAAGTCTGGCATTTACGTACACAATTCGTATCTATGGATTGGTAAAGCTAGTTGTAGCTATGTTGCCGAGGAAACACACTATTGATCTGACGGAACTGTGACCAGTGCAGTGACGATGTAATAAAATGGAAAATTAAAGCTGCTCCTCTCTTTCTAAGCAGGGATCAGCTGATGATCAATTGCTCTTTGAGACAATTTCCTATCTGGTTCCGGTCAATTTATTTTGATAAATTGCAAAATGTCAGAAAAGGGCCATAAAATGGTTAAATTAAACACTAAGCCGAATAAAACAAAATATTGGATATTACCATCATCAAATATTGGATATTACCATCATCATTACTCTTATTTGATTTGATAACCAATTTTCTACATACAGATTGATGTTGCTAACAAAATTATATTACCAATCTTTTGAATATCAATTAGGTTTCAGATTGGGTCAGAGATGGGGCTAATTAAGGTGCATGAAGGGCTTCTTTTATTATTGTGTATGTAAATACTTGTCATTTGGCATGCCTAAGGCTGCCTTCATCCATATATCCCATTTACATTTTTCGCCATCTGCATTCACCAGACCCATTTTAATTTTTGTGCCATTACTGGATGACCACTTAGATATCATCTGCTCACCCTGAACAACTTCCATACTGATTTTTGCCATCACTGAAAAATTAACTACAGGAACGTTCTGCTCTTACTCATAACCCAGAGTTCCATCAACAATGCTGTTATTGAAGAACATTCATTTATACTTGCTCCCACCAGGGGTAGAAATTCGTAACAGAGTGCGAGAATCAGTCTTGATTACCCAAATAAATTTTGCGGAATCATCTAATTCACTACTGTGTTAAGTCTAAGTTTTACGAGAATCAACTTTGATTACGCAAAATTAGTTTACAGAGAATCTTTGCAAGAATCGATTTATTGGATTCTCGCCAAAATTTAGCCATGCCCACACACAGACACCATAATATTTAGCTATCTTTGCCCTTACCAAAAGACCATTTATTTCTCGCATATACCATGAGGCCCCACATTAAAGACCAACCTACAACTGTATTTTGTCTGCGTCCCATTCATAGGACCACATCAGTGCATAGCAATAGGGAAGGAGGGGGGGGGGCTTTTGGAAAAAAATGGGAGTTTAAAATCTGGAAATTTTGAAGAAAAAAGTTTGCACAATCAGACAATTTTTGGTCTTTACTGAATGAACAACTATTTTCTTTGCTCTCACACATGTATCATACACATTTACTTTGTTATCATTATGAAAGACCAAAATTTTTCCCCCTGCTCTCAAAGTCTACCAATATATCAATTTTTTTGCTCAAAGGTCCACTTAGATAAAATAATTGTTTGTTTGGCGTAATCGACCGCCCACCTTTTTAAAAAACCCTGATGAATCAAAAGTTTTTTTTATGCAATTAGCACAAAAAAAACCAAATATTCTGCCGACCGACCATATTTTCATCCAAATAAAAATATGTTTTTACCAACACAACTTAAACGAAAAAAAAAAATAACCAAACAAGGACAAAACAACAAGTTAGTTAGTTAGTATACCAAGTTTTAAATCCGGTTTTGTCCCCGTTAACGAGGGCGGCCGGATAAATCTCACTCAGCCATACTGCTGTGTGAGGATTTATTGGAGCAACAAGATAATTGACCGGATATGCCCCTTACTGACGTCAATCCACAGTTTTCGGCGGTGGGCTAACCTTTAGGCAAACCATGCCAACCATGCAAGGCAGCATGTGCGGGATGGCCGTCATTAGCTCACCAGAGGCGACGCCTTGTAGGTAGATCTTCCTTTTTCATTTCATGGGTAACCAGTACCCTCCTCATCAGAAAATCCGATGGGGGTGACGGTTTAGCCGCCGACAACCGCCTGGGACAGGTAACTGGTGTAATCAGGATACCAGTAGCAGGCCCTCAAAGGAAACTGACCTGACACAAAACCAACTACATGTACAACAAGTAAAATAAAAGATCTTTGCTATGTCATTGCAAAACAGCTTAAATTAGTAGCATCTTGTATTTATTTTAGAGGAAAAACATTAAGAAGATCTAAAAAAAAAATTAAAAAAAAAAAAAATCTGACGACCGAAACTGATATTTTTCTCCGTTACGCCAAACAAACATATATTTTTTATGCCTACTTTCTCTGCTCTCACCCACAGACCCCATAAAACTATGTTTTGGTATCACCAAAAGACCATCTATTTTCTCTGATTCCGACCATAACCATATATTTTATTTTTGACTGTTACTGCAAGGACCACCGTTTTCACTGCTTCTTACCCATAGACCCCCATATTTGGAATTATATAATCAGATGTTGATACCAAAGAGCATATATATTACCATAAAAGTCCATCCTATGGTAAATTTGTCTAATTGGAAACTTCTTTCCTGTTTATCTCAGATTAACATGGCAATATTGAATATCTTCTTGGTTCAGTATTTATGGTAATGACAAAGAAAGTGTTGAGAACAAGATGCTTTTGAGTTCTAAATTTTGTGATTAATTGTTCTAAAAACTGACTTAACATACATAAACAAAGATAGGAAGAGGGGTTATAAATTCATTAGTATACCTGGACAATTTTGGGACATGTAAAAGACTTATAATGATGACAGCCATTGCAGGTGAGCATGTGATGTTACTCATCTTTCCCAGGCTTCTCATAATGACTTCTAATTAAGAATTTTACCAGCTTCTCACAAGTCCAAAACTTCAGGACCATGTATCAGGCGTTGCCAACTTACAGGCTCTGAATGTATAAGTGCTGAATTACTGATAACACTCAAACTGATTAGAAAAAGCTAATTAAATTAACCGCATCACCGCTTCGACAAAATAAAAACACTGGACACATATTACTGATCATGATACTGATAAGTGGAAACAATTAATCAGCACAATTGTTTGTGTTGCTCGTTATCATTTGGATTCAGCTCTATGCAGTGAGTGGACATCTTGCTATTTGTCACACAATCCTAATTTTAAATTGAATAACATTTTCAAAAATCTATGAAAGAAAGAATAAACAAAAGCAAAAAAACAACACGAAACAAGAAATACCAACAAAAACAAAAGGATATGCAAACAAACAATATTTATATACATAAGGACATAAAAAACAACACAAATTTACTAAATTACTTCACCAACACTTGAAATAACTGACATATCAGGTTGGTGCATTTAACAATATGCCAATTGGCCTACAAATGTTTTCTCAATATCATCCGCACCACTTCTGTAGATTCCTGGCAACTATTCTATGTTATCCAACCAGTGGTCTTTTATGCACCTACCACAGCTTTCTGTTAAATCTGGTACTGAATTTAGTTTACCTCATCAACCAGTGCCCTTAAATAGCGTGTGTGGGGGTTTTCAAGCCAGCTACCATAGTGACATAAAAGACCAATGGTATCCATTCGTCACTATGAATATTTTAAATGAGATTGGCTACCATAACTACCGCTAACTGGCTTCTCACACCACTGCACACAAGGCGACATGTCCTTTATACGGTATATACGGAAACGTCAGCTTTAAAAATTAATAGCACTATGGAGTGTAAGGAAATAAACTGAAGACAAAAGAATAGTGTACAAGTATGGGATGTGCAGGGCCTTCCCCATTGGGCATATCTCAACTCAGCAGATCCTAATAAGGACCGCCCTAGTTGGGGGCATAATTCAGTTCTTAAAGATCCCTGTTGGGAACATTTTTTGCCTAGGCTCAGAGCTACATTTTAGCCAAATTCAGTGCCAAGCCTTAAAAATTCCTTTGAAAAAATTTCAGTTTCCTAAGTCCCTACTTTGGGAGATAAAATCAGTTTCTAAATGTCTTGAAAAGTGAAAACAAACGGAACTTTCATTGGTTAAAGGTCGCATTTCATGATTCGCACCTTGTGTTTATTCATTGTTCACTAGAGATCCTTGAGAAAAAGCTTATTCACAAAATTTGAGTGGATCACGATCTTGCGGTTTTGTGTGATGAACAATTGTGTGTTTCCCACTGTCCCATAGGCGACTGTGCTGTAATTTCTGTCTGTTTACAGACAGAAAATACAAAATTGCAAATTTCTTACAGATGCGACCGAATTTGCATGCAAAATTAGGTACATATGGATTACTAAGGCTAACGTTTCAGATGATATAAAAATCTCAGCTTTTTTTAGGCAAATCAAGGGGACGAGGTTGTGGATCACGAAATGCCCCTTTAATTTCAATGTAAAACATAGGCTGAATTTAGTATAGTAAATTAGAAATTTCACCAAAGAAACCATTCTTGGCTTGCAGCTTAATTAAGGTGGGTGTCAAAGCAGGGATTCAAAGGAACTGTTTTTTGCCATATCTTCTTAATTATTGTTCCAATATAAAAGTATTTATACTGGTATTTGAGATGGAAATGACTCAAGGAATCCATGAATAAGACATCTTTATCAAATATGACAATCTTTATTTCCCATTTTTTTTTTTCAAATTCTGCACTATTTTTCAAATTACTTGCCAAAAAAGGCACAAATCTGTGTGCATCAATTTGGAGCAATGCCAGGATTGTTCATTATCATGTTTTGAGGAGTTCAAGTGTGTGAAAATATTGGATCTAAAACATGATAATGATAAATTTGGATGATTTACGCCCAATATTAATTGGTCTCGCTATGAGTTTTAAAATATTGGGGTCGACTACATCTCGCCCAATATTTTTGCAACTTATAGCTTGACCAATTAATTTGGGCTTAATTTGATCCAATTTTATATCAAAGTTGGACATAAAAAATAAAACTAAAAATACGACCCTGGAGTTTGATGTAATCTCTAATTCATCCTTTTAATATCTTACTGTTGCTATATGGATTTCAATTAAGTTGGGAACCAAAATCACTAATTATTGCAGAAAGTGCACACAGAAAAGATAGCCATTGTTGTCCAAACCGCTTCCCCCTTTTGCTACAAAATATAGAGCCAATAGCCTTCTCCAAACACAAGCGTTCATCTCGTATTCTTCACACTGCTGCTTCAACTGCTCAGGTCAAATATTAACTTTAATCTAGCTGGGTTCTTAAGATCAAAAATCATCAATTTCAAGGCTCAAATGAGAAATTTAATCCCTTTCTTTTTGCGAAAGCATTCACGTGGGAACTGGCAACCACTTTACAATTGGGATACAAGTACCATGGGTATGCATCATTGAGCATCAAGGCGTTTGGACTCCTTAAAAAAAACCCCCTTTCCAAATTTTGCCTCAGACATGCTGCATATAGCAAAAGACCATATTGCGGCCTATGCGAAATTAACCCAACCGTCTGCGGTTGAAAGCCCTGTAGGGTTTTTTGGGAGAAAAAACCTTCAAGTGGCCTCAAATTACCTGCACGTCTTTAGCCTGTTATTCAAATTAATATAATCTGTTTTTGGTATATATTTATTTATTGTAAAATATTCTTACAATGGCGCCAGCTATCATTACTGTGAATCAATTGAAGAACTTTCATATTTTCCTGAAAATGGTGGCCAGTGCCACTTTAATAAGCTTGCATCATAGTCTACATCATTTTCTCAATGGGTGATAACTAATATGATTGCAATATTAAAAAGGGACAGAGGCCAATTTAAGTATACAAAGTTGTACATCTTGATAAGCGGGCCCTTCATCTCAATACCCCAACTGTAAAGTTTCGCGCCCGATATTTCACCTCGTTTTGATGTGAGAGCTCAAACTGATTTTGTAATCCCCCATTTAGAGTACTCTGTAACATTAATATTGGTCGACCAACTGTGACACATTTTGGCTCATATAGTCCCAAAAACAATCCTTTATAGCCATAAGATTTCACAGGGTAAATGAGCAAACTCGTAGCTTTTTGTTCAATGGGGGTGTTCGGTTAATTAGGGTGCCAGTAGACTTTGGTGTCCCGTTTACTATGTACATTTTGTTTTTTACATTTAATCAATGAAGATATGTATCCAAACTTATAAATCCATTTTTAATTACACATTTTCATCTTCTAATTTCCCATATTATATATATGAAACATTGAACCATTACCTTAACTTTTAAGTTATGGATAAATTAAAGGTGTCATTTCCCCTGTGTAATGGGACACCAAGCCTGTGACATGAAATAAAAAACCTAAACATTGTGTTCTTGGTTTAAATGGGGTGCATCAAAACCTTGAAATATATGGTATAATTGTTTCTGGATTATCATAAACAAACCATAAAGCTTTTCATAACATAATAAAATCCGACTGTTTTTGGCATTATCGATCCATGTTATAACAATGCCAGTCATTGATTTCCCGTGTAAACAAAACCCAAAAGTTTTGGTGTCCCGCTTTCACGTTTACTATGAAACCAATGGTTTGTTCTGAGAAACTGCATGCAAGTTTGACATGCTAACGTTCATTGCAAGTGCTTGCATACCATAATTCTGCTATATCAATATCATGCAAAGTTTTAACAGACAGTGTATCTAAAACCTTTTAATGTTGATATCCGTGTGGTGAATCTTGGTTCCCCTGTACACGGGACACCAATGGTGTCCCGCTACAACTTGTGCTGAAAACATTGTTTTATATGCATGCAATACCATTTGTACTATTAATCTTATTGTGCCCCCCTCAAATAACCAAAATGCCATTAAAACTATAACCCTATCACATAGTAGATGAAATTATCTTTAAAAACATCAGAAATTGTTGTGGTGGTCCCCATTTACACGGGGAACCGGAATGCATTTTTAAATTGCATTTTTTCATCAGTTTTTTGTTTAAGTACTTTGACTAATTTGATTGTTATTTAAAAGGAATGGTATTATCAAATAGTTATTTATTCAAGAAATTAAATTGAGATTCCTCCTTAAATTTTTGTTGTCCTTTTTTTCTCGCAAAATGTCACAAGTGGGACCCCCTAATTTACGGAAACACCCACATACCAAACTTTTGACCACTTCTGTAAAAATGGTTTTCTGTCTGGGGACGAGGCTATTAGGCAATCGGACCATGGCCCTTTATGTTTGGCGGATGGATGAGTGCTGCCCTTTAGCCCAGAAAGTCAATTCTGAGTTTACCGTTACTTTTTTTCCTGGTTGTCCATGAGGTGACTTTTTCATTTTTCATATTTCAGTCAGATTTCATTTATGGACATAAAAATGTGTGTTGTTTGGGTTTTTCCACATATTTGCGAAATGGAAATATGTGCCATTTCATGAAAGGTAGGGCCGCAGAAAAAGCTTGGTTGCTTCAAAGTTTAGTCAAAATATGTTTTACAAACAAAATATATTTAAACCTTGTGGAATTTAAATTTCATAATTAAAAAAAAAAAAAATTATTATTTTGGCAATTTTGACTAGAGATTTCTATCGCCAAAAGCTATTCCGTGCGTGTCAAGATAAACTCACAATGAACTTCATGCCGCCTATAGGAACCTTCTAATACAAATTAACAACTACATTTTTCAAAATTACTAATTACAATGGCATATGGATGTGTGACTTATTTCTGGAAATTGTGAGATTTTGGCTCTTGTAAGGTAAACGCGGCACACAAGTGTTTATCCTCATGAATCTGTCATAAAAACCACCAAATTTAAGAAACTACTGCATCATGTTTGATCAGGGTCGTAACCTCTTGGCTATGGTAGTTTGCACCCCATTCGTCATATGGCTCAAACACCCGTCGGCAAAATTTTGGAACTCATTTATTTAACGCGTATGGACACCACTCCCTGACACACCCATCCAATATGTTTGTATTGTTTAGTTATTCGTTTTTAAAAATAAAAAGCGCACTGGCGACATTTCACAAAATATGAATTTCGCATGTCTCCTAGGTCATTGGAAATAATGTTTTACACATAAATAACATGGGTATACTCAAAAAAATTAAGGAGATTAATAAGAGGTTTAAGAAATCAGTAATTTCCATAACTTATCAACAAATGGTTTATATATTACCTGAATATACTAGACTCATTCATTGATATTAAAACCACAAAGGTCAACAGATTTGGTCAACAGGTTTAAGCCGTGGGAATCATGCATACGGCGTGCATTTCTTGTGTTAAACCGCCAGATTCCGTCGTCTGCTGAATGTAATGTGCGGACTTAATTATAAATTCATTCTTTTTACCCATAATGAATGCTCTGATTTGGTCTTTATCATTTCATGTGAGGCTTAATTCCATAATATGGCAAAAATATCCATTTCGCAAAATCGGCAATTTGGTGCCCCCCCCCCCCCACACTCATATGAAAACGGTCCGGGAAGCCCCTGGATTGATGTGATTATAGTCGGGGACAGAACCCTTGGAAGAGGAGCGCAATGCTCCTGGTTCTCGAATAAAAAGGGGGAGGGCGTATTTACTGCTTTTACTGCGGCGCTCGGCTAATCTATCTGCACGCTTCCCATATTGTGAGTGTAAACCTCAACTACCACATGCCATATGGGCATGCGCTGATAGCTCGGCCCCTTTTTACAAGGAAAAAAAAAAAAGCAGGAAGATCATGACTCGTCAAAAGGTTTCTCTGTCCCTGATTATTACAATTGGGGTATTACCGACACATGAAACAAGGCAAAAGCTACTGTGAAAAACCGCGCAAACTTTTTTTTTTCGCGTGAAACTTCACTGTGTATGCACAGCGCGCACCCAAAAGATCCCTGAGTCAGGTAGACGCTCTGACTGCGATTACATAAGTCATGAAGTGGCAGTGCAAAATGATACTCCTTCTCTTTTTAAATCCTCTAAACCCTTAAAAATTGGCATCGCCTTGGTTTTCAGTGCATCATAGAGGAAACTAACAGTACATAACGTCATAATAGCCTATCTGTACCTGTTCAAAATCATACCTGCTGGCTGTGCTGCCAATTTTTGCATGACCAACATGATTGACCCCTCATTTTTTAAGATAAATAATTATCTTTTCAATGAAAACAATTTTTTTTAGAATTTCCATTGTGAAATTTCTTGGTTAATGCTAGCTGTGTTTATTCTCCACATTTCATAACAATACAAAGCACGAGCACCGTGCGTGCCGATGTCCTGGCTACACTTAAATTACAGTGACGGTTAGCTACCTATCATCGCGTTTCATGGTAACCTAGAACTTCATTTATAAAAGTTAATGATGCATGCTGCACTCCACTTACTCCATCCTGCATGACTAAGCTCACTTACCCACACAAGCATATTTCAACAATACATCAGTCTCCTTCCCATTGCTAGTTTTTTGGGGGTTTTGAGTTGGACTCTATCTCAGACTCCTTCAAGTTCAACCTTGGGTTCTCACGGATAGCCCGGGGATAAGCCGAGCCCTCGTACTTAAGGCTGCAATCCTTCAGCAGTTGATGAACTTGGGATTCGATCTTCACCTATAACGAATTTATGTTCGCCTGTTTCGCAGGAACTATGCGGCTGTTTTTATTTGCGAAGGACACATGCAACAACTCAGACAGTTGTTCGAGACATGTCGCCAAGCCAACCAGTACACAAGTTGACAGTACATTGAACAGGCGGGGCTAACCAAAGCTAATTGATTGATAGATCGTTAATTGGATGTTTCCATGGAACGAAACCAGTTTTCCTACAAAGCACCATAGCCCCGGACAGCTGGTACGGCCAGTATCTTTGGGATTAATGCTGTTATTTAGATTATTCCAAGTGTAAATCTTGAGAGGGGAGTTTTCGTTAAATTTTTTTTTCAATAGTTTTTCATTAAAAAAATAAATAAAAAGATAAATCTGAAAAAGAAATAACTAGTGCTTTCAATCTTTTTATTAAAATAAATGGCAGATTTTACTTGAAATAATTATATTTCACACAACTGTGTGCTCTCTCAACCCTATTTAAAAATTTGAACGCAACCACAAGGAGGATTAAAATGGCAACCATTGATCAAATCAGTGCCGCCATCGGTAATTTTAACCACTATCTCTGTTTTAACACAGCTTTACATGAACATCGAAGGTTTGCAGGATGTTTTAGCTCTCACGCGAGATCTTGGTAGCTCGGCAGACTATGTTAAAATGGTCAATGCATTGCTTCTGTTGATTCACGCTTTCTTTCGAGAAGGTAGAGCGATAGCAGAGAGGCGAAAATCTTGCCAATGGTAGGCTAGTAACAGTCAGAGCAGTAAGGTGAGTTGTAATCATTGTAATGCAGTGACAGTGCAGCGGCGACAGTGTTTGCTATGGCCTACTAAGTAAAATTTGTATAGTAGTAGTCGGGGACAGAAACCCTTGTTCTTTGACGAGCGCCACTTCCTAGGGAGCATACCCCACTGTCCCTGCTTTTCGAATTTGGACAAGCAATACTGGGGACCAGTGGGGCTACATTCAATGATTCATGAAGCAAATCAGGGTGGGGCGGCCAAGAAATCCCCATTTCAGGACGTTGAATTGGTTTAACACGTAAAGCGAAATCCTGGACGAAAATTCTGATTTGTATATGTTGTCAAGAAATATTTTCTTATTCCAAAAACGTTGGAGTTGAAGAACAACTCCACTGGAAAGGGTTATTTCTGATTTTTTGGTATGAATAACGAAACGAGAGACTGAGGTAGTATGGTGGGTCATGGGAACACCTAGACCGACCCACATTAAAGCACCCAAATTGGTTGTGTTTGCTCTCCCTTATTGCTGTAATTTCTTTTGACATTTTTTGGTAGAGTTGCTATAATGAATGAGAATTGGCCGCCACCCGCCTGAATGCAAATAATGCATGAATGAGGGAGTAATGCGCTCGATGGCCACAAGAGCCCCCGATTGGTCGAATATTATACTTATTTAAACAGACGTTGGACCAAAAGTGATCTAGATGCAACTAAGAGTGTTTTCATCCATTTTTTGGAGAAAAATTTGGATTCCAGTTAAAAAATCCAGAAGAAATTAATGCCCCCCTCATGATACATAAATGTCCGCTTCCTGGCAGGGACGGGCCTGTGATTCCACCAATAATGGACGTAGTGCGTAAAATCAGGGGAATGCGCAATAAAAAGGAAATTTGGCACCGTGAATTTTGATACGAATTTCGCCCAACTCGATGGCGCGAGTAAAGAAATGTGAAAGTAAATAACCAGCCAGTTACAGAACACCACGAGAAATTTGACAAAATACATCGAGTGGGGCAAAGCACAACTAGTTGAACTAGTACTTCCTGTTTGTGCGTGTATGTCACTGCACAGACAAATCATTCATAAGTGCTGAAAGCGCAGTGTCTCGCGGAATGTGCAGTGGTCGTACTTTTTGATTTGCAAACTCGGATACGTCTACATCCAGGGAGTCCCTTAGAGTTAAGATGAAGGTACGACGAAAAGGTTTGCTCCGTAGAAATAGGGATTTACCTGAGCTTCACCGCGGTTGATGAAGCGATGTGACGTTAGTCCGCTCCCAGCCATATTCTCTGTCGTATTCCTTTTTTAATTTTATGGTCACAGCCAAAATCAATGTTACATGTTGCCAGGCAAGTACGCTTGCATGCATGCAAAACGCGCACCATATATGATTGCACGAATGTACGGTGTACTGTACGCAGAATTGCAGTGTGAGAGATGCATCTTGTGTGCATGTTGTATATGATTATAGTGATTGGAGCCATGTGATAGTAGGCCTACCTAATGTATACAATATTGAATGCCTAGTAAGAGTGTGATAGTCAAATTTTGGTTTTGCGAGTCGAAATGGAACAGTCAAAATTTGGACCAAATGATAATTGTTTAGCTAATTGCACAATAGAAGGCAGGCGTATTTGTTTTATATCATGCATGATATCACCTGCTTTATTTTCATGCCAGGCAGGGAAGGACAAGCTAAACGACATTCCCGGCCAAGTCCGGCTAACATCCCGGCTTAAGGGCAATACGTTTTTGTACATGCCCGGTATGTCCCGGCATAATACCCCGCTATGTCCCGGGACAACCAGGGCACGGGATTGAAATTGCAAGTGCATATGGATGGATTGATGATATACATCATTTGGGTTGCATATGCTGCTGCAAAACTGGATCTGGAGAAGAGCGTGAGTGCAGTTTCGAGTAGAATTGTAAATGCTAACCAATTAATTAAACATAACATTTGTGACTTACACATTCAGTGATATGGTAATGACAGTGTTAAAATGTCAAATGTGTTAGTCAACAATTATTGGGACTAAGGCTATGTCTAATTGTGTATAAGGTGGTTTGTTTACATGCTGTAATTGCCTCGAAAATAGTAAAAATTCCTGAGTGGAACATAACTAATCAGTTTTAGTTGTGACTCCTGAGTTCAAATAGTCACATACCGTAACCACGCGGGTATAAGCAACATTTGGGATATAAGCCCACCCAAGTTTTAAAAGAAAATACAGGAGCTAGCATTACACTCGGGTATACAGCCCAGGGGTGGTAATTTTCGCAGCAGAAAAACAACAATATAGAGCCAATCAAAGTAGGGCCAATGCAGGGGTGCTGTTTGCTTATATCATGCCCTTGAGGAATGTGATGGGAAAAATTTAAAACTTTTATTTTTAATGTTTTAAGATTGCGATGTAACTAAAGACGTACATATAATGGTGTATGGTGAATAATATGCTCTTGAAATGACATTTATTGCAATTTTGTATCCGATGTTTGCTCCCAACGTCCAGCCCCTCCCCGGGTAACGCCCACCCCATTTTGTAAGTAAAATCTTCCTTTTTGGGGGTGGGCTTATACCGAGTGCTTACGGTATTCTGAATTGCAAGTTTGCTCATTTCACAAAAATCAGGAAAAAGAGTTTTGTGCATTGAAATTACATGAATACAGTCACATAAACAAGCAGCACTGTCATCAGCACATTGTTGAGGGTTGTTTGATACAGCTATTCATATTGTTTCTCAAATTGGGGCATGCTGTAATCGCTGACGCTACCGGAAAAAAAATCTTTTCCAATCTGCCCCGGCAACTAGCTGCACAGCAGAAAGAAAACATCAATTCAGCCACATTAAGTATCCTTAGAAGACAAAAAGAGCTTAAGAGTTTAGTGTTATTCGGTCGGCGAGTTAGTGTAATTTTCGATGTTTTTAATCTCGCATATATCGAATGGTATTCACGTAAGAGGCCACCTCCTAACCCTGAATTTGTTGCGGTCCCCTCTGTTTAAATCCACTTCTATCCTTCGTCTTTATGATGAGGACTGGTTTCCTGAAAACGGTGATTTTAACGAGCCTTCTCTCACCTGTTTATTTGATCAGGCTATGCCAGAAAAGTTTGTAAACAATATCCCCCACAATAACTTCTAATTTGTTCCCAGAATCAGTTTCTTATTTATGCTTAATTAATAAACAATATTCTAGCCGTATACCGCCATGGTTGAGTATTTTTTAATGGTAAGCCTTCGTGCCTAAAAAACAGTGGTTTTTGATATGCTGTTTGGTCCAAAAATATGTCGTCTCATTTGGGCCCGACCAGAAACAATTTGTTTGTAAGGGTGGGAACTTCGACCAACCATCCTCGACGGAGGAGCTGGAAGGGTCTCCTCCGTCGGAATCAGCTCCATCCTCTCCCCTTTTCGATGTGGAGGTGGACGCCGACTCTTCATCCCCTGAAAAGAGCTCACTATCGCTAGCGTCAATGCTGATAGCGTCCTCGGGACCCTGTGGGAGGCGGCTCTTTTTCTTAGCCGGCGAGTTCAGCTCGTTCGGGGGGAGCTTGCGTTATGGCGGCAGGGGCCCTCTGGTCTGCTCCAATCCCTCAAGGATGAGGGAGAGCTGACCCATGACAGAGGGTTCTGTCAGCTGTCACAATAGATTAAGTATACCGCTACCCATTTGGGGTGACGGGTTCGGGTCTCCAGACAAGGCAGTGGATGTCCCGGCCTCTTGAGGAAAGTTCTCCATTTCCAGACGGGAAGGTTCTATCATGTCATCGGGAGACGGGATGAGGTCCCATCTCGACTGATGCCTCTAGAACTGTCGCTGTCGCAAAACCGAAGCCCTGGCCTTGACCTTGGTCCCCGCTGATCAAGAACTTCGACCTAATACCCCCTCGGTAGAGCTGATCCAGGGTTCACCCTGGTCGTAGTCGGTCCCGTTCTGAGCTCCACTCCCGACCAGGTGCTTGACCTGGGACTGGCCTTGAATGCCTGCCCTCAAGGGAGCTGGTCTAGGGAGCGATCTGGTTGGGTCTCCGACCTGGGTCTCGACCATGACCTGGGCATCTCTGACAGTGAGCTCGACCTGGGACTGGCCTTTGAATGCCTGTCCTCAAGGGAGCTGGTCTAGGGAGCGACCTGGTCGGGTCTCCGACCTGGGTCTCGACCACGACCTGGGCATCCCCGACCGAGAGCTCGACCTGGGGCTGGGCTCGAGAGTCTGGTCCAGAGATTACCTCGGTCGAGGTCCCAACCCGAGTCCTGGTCTCGACCTGGGCGCCTGCCTGGACCGTGAGCTCGACCTGGGGCTGGCCTTGGGGGCCTACCCTCGAGGGAACTGGTCCAGAGATCACCCTGGTCAGGAGCTGCTCGATCAACGTCGCCGTCGGGCGCCCTTTTGGGTCGGCCTCTTGGACGGCATGACGCCGCATCAGTGACTGGACCTCCTTGTCCTTTGACCTGCCCGGCTTAGGCTGGCGAGTCGAACCCAGGGGGTCCTTTTTTGAGGACCGTGCAGCTGGGGAGTTATCCTTAGAGACCTCTTCAGGAAAGAGCGGGAGATCCGTCACGACTTCGGACGTCAGGGTGGTCGAGGGGGAGTCCCTGCGCCTACTCCCTCTGCTGCATCCCCCTTTGGGGGCACGCTGAGGGAAAAGGACTCCCTGATACCTGGGCGAGAGTGCTTCATCGGAGAGACAACTTGGGGGGACTGGATGTCCCCTTGTCCCTTGTGACGGCCTCCCTGCGCCAGGTTCTCTTGGGATTTGGCCTTTTTGTACCCAAGTCCTGACCTCTGTGAGGAGGGAGGGGGATAGGGGCGTATTTCCTATGTGAACTCAAGGGATGGTTGGGGGCGGTGAAGCCCCAGACCTTCCACCTCAAGTTATAGGCATCCGGCGACCCATCATCCCCCCGGGACTGGAGGTGCGACTAGGAGAGGGAGGTCAGGGGCGAACTTCCTACGTGAACTCGAAGGATGGTAGGAGCGGGGAGCTCCAGACCTTCAACTTCAAGTTGTAGACGTCCAGCGACCCTTCGACCCCCCCATGTGTGTGTGTGTGTTCCAGTTTGGTAAGGTTTTCGTTTTCACGTCTTGTTTCAATAAGTCCAATTTAAACCATTATCATGTTGTGAGGAGTCCAATTGTGTGAAAATATCAGATCCAAAACATGATAATGACAAAATTGGATGATTTACGCCCAATATTAATTGGTCTCGCTCTGAGCTTTAAAATAGGTTATTTTTGCAACTCATAGCTCGACCAATTAATTTGGGCTTAATCAATCCAATTTTATATCAAACTTGGGGGTCAAGGTGCAGTAGGGTTCCTTCATATATGGATGATGTCAAAGGTCATAGACCAAGGTCAAAGGTCATCTGAGGTCATGTTGTATATGTATGTGTGTTCCAATAAGGTTAGGTTTTCGTGTTTTTCACGTCTTTTTCGAAAAGTTTAAGTCCGATTTAAACCATTACCATGTTTTGAGGAGTCCCAAGTGTGAAAATTGGATCCAAAACATGATAAAATTGGATCATTTACGCCCAATATTAATTGGTCTCGCTATGAGTTTTAAAATATTGGGCTCGACTGCGTCTTGCCCAATATTTTTGCAACTCATAGCTCGACCATTAATTTGGGCTTAATTGATCCAATTTTATATCAAACTTAGGGTGAAGGTGCGATAGGGGTTCCTTCATATGTGGATGATGCCAAAGGTCATCTTAGGTCATGTTCCAGGTTGGTTAGGTTTTCATTTTTAGGGTCGTCTTTGAAAAGTTGGAAGTTTGATTACAACCTAGCTTGTGTCAAAAGAGCAGTACAGGTTCCTTCATATGTTGAGGTCATAGGTCACATACCAAGGTCAAAGGTCATCTGCAGTCTTGTTCCAGTTTGGTTATGTTATCATTTTCAGGTCTTCGAAAAGTCAAAGTTCGATTTAAGGTAGAAAGATCCTAATCAGAAATGTTTTTTCGTTAAAGAAATCAATTTTCTGTTTTGTCCAGTTTTTAGTAATTTCAACCATGAAAAATCCAAAAATGCTAATTACCATATTTTAATGTTTGTTTCCTTAGCGACGCGTTTAGACCTTAGTTACGGATATTTTGCAAAAACTTACAGAAATAAAAAAAATGGAAAAACTTTGTTCTATACAGACCAGGGAATCAGGCAAATACCTCCTCTTTTACATAGGGGTTAAGGAAATTAATGTAATGGCTGCAAGAACACTGGTGATGTTAATTGACCAATTATCTGAAAACCTATTTTTGCCATTTTTCAGTTTCTATTTTGGACCAAAGTGTCATTTTGATGCACAATATCTCCAGTTTTGTTTCTTCAAATAAAATGCCATTTGCCAGAGTTGTTCATTAGATGATACTGCTTGTACTGACGTTTTTTATTTTTTAAAAGTCTACCCCGATTTGGAGTTATTAGCATTAAGCATATTAATGAGCTGTGAAATTCATGTAATTTTCATATTTTTGAATATTAATCAAAACCTTTTCATAAATTAGAAAAAATAAAATCGTCAGTACAAGGCAAATTGTGTAATTATCATAAATATCAAGTTTTATGTTGATAGGTGATACACTTTGGTCAGGAGGCATCAAAATTTCTTCAAAATGGCAACCATTGGCGCCATATTGGATCTCTCATTTGCATAGTTTATTCAGAAAGTGTCGGATTGCACATAATTCCACATATACTTTAATATTATGCATGAAAAGACATGAAATATGTTTAAATTAAGACTTTAGTTTGATTAGGATCTTTCGGAAAGAATTTAGTATTCTGCCACAGGCTACAAATTCGGCAACGTTAACAGAATAAACTGCATGTTAAAGGTGCTGAATTTTAATTGGTTGCAGAAGACTAAAATTCATCCCGATCTTTCTACCTTAAATCAGATGTGGGGTTAAGGTGCAGTGGGGGTTCCTTCATATTTGGACGATGTCAAAGGTTGTGGACCATGGTCAGAGGTCATGTTGATGCCCTGCAACTGACAACTCTGCCAACTAACCAACTTGCTTATACTGCCATCTTGCCAGGGGGATCGCACAAGTTTTACTTGCTGTACTGTTTAATTTAGTACATCTGTATTTAATATTTGTGCAGGAATATTTCATGCTAAATTGATGAACAAACTATTTTTGCGCTGCGCTATATTTGTATATGCATATTTTCACACATAAATATGCATCGCCAACTAGGCACGCATAGGCAGCTAGGCACACATCGCAAACTAGGCACGCATAGCCATCTAGGCACGCATAGCCAACTAGGCATGCATAGCCAACTAGGCATGCATAACCAGCTAGGCACACATCGCCAACTAGGCACACATCGCCAACTAGGCATGCATAGCCAACTAGGCACGCATAGCCAACTAGGCACGCATAACCAGCTAGGCACACATCGCCAACTAGGCACGCATAGCCATCTAGGCACGCATAATCAGCTAGGCACACATAGCCAGCGAGGCACGCATAGCCAGCTAGGCACGCATAGCCATCTAGGCACACATCGCCAACTAGGTACGCATAGCCAGCTTGGCACGCATAGCCGGCCCTACTACTAGGCATGCATAGGCAGCATAGACCACTAGGCACACATAGGCCAACTAGGCAGCATTGCCGGATAGGCAGTATCGGCCGGCTAGGCCGCATTGTCGACTAGGCACGCATAGCAGCATAGCCCGCTTGGCAGCATAGCCAGCTTTGCAAGCATAGCCAATCTAGGCATGCATAGACATCTAGGCATGCATAGCCATATCGGATGCATAGCCATCTTGGCAGGCAAAGCCATCTAGGCACACATAGCCAACTTAGCACACATAGCCAACTAGGCACGCATAGCCAATTTGGCACACATTGGCAATTCTCAGATTTTCAGAGAGGTTCTTCCCAGTCAATTTATATTTTTGGGATGCTTTTAAAGATTGTTTATCAGTCGGTATGCATTGGGTATGGGGGTTTGAACTTTGTTTCACTTCATTAGTCTCCTAAAGCCACACATCATCTTTATTTTTATTGTTTTTAAAAATGTTTTGTCTTATTTAGCCTGGGTAGATCATTCAGTGTTCAGACACTGCTTTCCAATGATGCCCAGGGGTCCATGACGAATTGGGACAGCCAGGGATGTTCATCCTACTCACTCTTAGCGAAACTGGTGCGATTACACCAAGGCGTGATCTCCATGTTATATGGGCTAATGGCTTAACGTCCCCTGAGCCAGGGATGTCTATTCATTTCTTTCTTTCGTTCCATTATTTGTTCTGAGGTGGGGGAATGGTCATTTGGGGAAGAATTTGATGCTTACGTGGTTGGAAGCCATGTTAAATTTTGGGGAATAATTGGGATTAAATGTGGCAAAGAGGGGGAACAATACGGATTTCCTTTAAAAATAGATACCAGGCCCATAACCAGGGGAGGGGCGAGGGGGGGCTAGGGTCCGGGAGATTCTATGATCGCTGAAAAAGACATGTTATGCGCGGATTTTGCCTTTCCACACGGAATTCCCGTATTTGTGCGGAAAACAGCAGATTTCGTATTTATTTACTAGAAAAAGTCATTAAACTTATTGTCTGTTTTTCTAATGATCAGTACAAGATTGGCAAGAATAATCCACTTTGTGATCATGTAATTATCGCGGAAAGGAAGTCAAATCCTACGCCATCGGGTCATGGTTCAACAGGTATCAATCATCTTTACTTACTTACTCCGTCGACTTCTGTCGGACTGTAGTGATGGCTTTCCAAAGGGGTCTTTCAGTCATGAGGCTGCTGATTTCATTCGGTTGAAGCTGAGTATCTTCGCATAGCACATCAACAAAAGTACATGTAGTCATCGGACGCCCCGCCTTCCTCTTTCCTCGAGTAGGCTGCCATAGAATCAGGTTTGCAACTGGTTGTGTAGTAGACTTTTGCAGTGGCCAGCAAATTGAAGCCGTCTCCTTTTATTGTTTTAAAGGCCGACTCAGGATTTCCTGAGGAGGGCGCCCTCAAATTCAAAAAATCGGTTTTTTTGTTTTTTTGTTTTGTTTATGTTTTTGAATGTAAAAAGCTTGTCCATATACTACCCTGTGTTGAAATTGCTAAGCGTAAATCGAATTCCTTTTCCCCAAAATGTAAATACACTTTTGTTTAAAAATTCCGAGTCCGGAAATTTTACCCCTATACACAGTATCTATGGGACGTAATATACACATAAATGTTTACTGCACATCAAAACGCAAAATCGATTCATCTCAAATTTCGGAAATTGTGCCTTTAGGTTACTATCTTAGTTCTAGTGACTATTGTTCATTATTACACAAAAAAAATAATTATTTCGAAATATATGAGTCAGACTTTAAGTTACGCAGTTGGACATAGAGGTCATGGGGATGGATATCGGTTGAGTTCTGTGCGCGGCGAGTTATGGGCGAGTTACTGTTACCAATGGGTGATTTACTGTTAGACCAATGGGCGAGTTCTGTTAGACCATTGGGCGAGTTCTGTTAGACCATTGGGCGAGTTACTGTTAGACCAATGGGCGAGTTACTGTTAGATAGCTTTAGATTGTACGAAATTGTATTATAAGCTGAAACGTCACTTGCTGATTTAGTCTCAGAAGTATATGAAGGCAACATAGGAACCCACAGCGCTTGTGGGCTAATACTGTTAGACCAGTGGGCGAGTTACTGTTAGACCATTGGGCGAGTTACTGTTAGACCAATGGGTGAGTTACTGTTAGACCAGTGGGCGAGTTACTGTTAGACTACCAAATTGTATTATGACAGATTTTTGTTTTCTTTTTGACTTCTGGTGGGGGGATGCAAGTGTAGAAAAAGCCTCTAACTGGAGGGGGTAAATACCCCTTTTATAACCCCTCCCCCAGTGTTGTTTGCTTTAAAAGGTGATTTTTTTTGGGGCAGGGCAAATGTCTTCAACTGATGGGCTCACGGAAATAATTTGAAATCACTTTCATTGGCACTCGGGGTCATAATTAACACCCTTCATTTATTATTAAATTAATTGTTAAAAGATTAAAAAAATACACTAGTCAGTTTCATGAATGGGTGGGTATTCAATAAGGGCCTTTACAGTTTCACCCCTTCTACATGTGACGGTCATTGCAAAGCTCATCAATTAGTCCTGTTATTTATGAGTGTATGATTACAGATTGTGATAATTACAGGAATTCGAATGTTGATCCCCACTAGCCATGTTTATGATCCAAGATTGAGGAATTTTTGATGAGCCTCCTCAATCTGATGAATGAAGGCCACAAGACCCTAGTACCCACGCCCTATCCTTGAAAAAAGGAGAGCATGCTGAAAACCCTAGCGTATCATGAATCAAACCGTTCTACACATTTTGCATTTCTGGTACATACTTCTCAGGGGGGGTCAGTTGCAGCCGGTTTTTGTTGCAGAGGATTAGTCTTCAACCATCTGTGGGAACTTGGTGACACTGCCAAAGCAGTACATAGACCCTTACAGAGGGTCTATGAAGCAGTACCACAGCTTCTGTTGTGTGACGTTGTACCTCCATTACCCTATAGAGAGTGCAAATGAAGTAGTAAAAATAATTTTTCAAATTTTGGTTTTCCACTACCCTTTTGTCCTAAAAATGAATCAAATAGAATAAAATCAAATCATTAAAACAATAAATCAATTAAACAAAAACCAACAGTAAATGGTTCTAATTCATAATTCGCACAAGTGGTTCCAACAGTAACTCGCCCATTGGTCCAACAGTAACTGGCCATGGTTCCCAAACAGTAACTCGCCCATTGTTCAAACAGTAACCTCGCCCATGGGCAACAGTAACTCGCCCGATATGGTATTACAGTAACTCGCTCATTGGTCCAACAGTAACTCGCCCATAACTCGCCGCCCCATAACTTGCCGCTAACCATTCCCAGAGTTCATTTATTTGTTGTGGGACTATTATAGTCGATGTTAAAGTGCTGCCCAAAGGAGCCTGGTGTAACATCCATCGAGGATTTACGTAATTTTGTTGTCAAAGTCCAGGTTTCTGCACCATAGAGAAGGACACTTTCAAATGGTGTTGGCATGGACAAGTCTGATCTTAAATGGCACTGGCACATTTTCACAAAATATGAAATTTCTCCAATTGCTCTCAAATGATAGTCTAAGGCCATTGGAAGAAGAAACAGATATATTTTACAGAAAAAAATACCATACCCCAAAACATATAAGGACATTGAGATGAGGATAAGACATCCATCTGGGTAATGTGGGCCAACTTTTAAGTTCCATAAATTTAATGTATATACATGAAGATTTTTGACTCGTACTCACTGATATTAAAATCACAAAGCTTATAGTTCCGGTCAAACAGTGTGCATAGCGTGGAAAACAAGCATACGGCGTGCCTGTTCTTGTGTTTTAACGCCATATTCGTCGGTTCTGCTGAATAAGAGCGCCGGCGACGATAAATTACAAAATCGTTCGTTTACCATAAGGAAGCTGATTTGGTTTAATCATTATAGGGTGAGGGCTTTTCTAATATAGCTTACAAACATGCACAAATATCGATTTTGAAAAATCTTTGAGTTGGGTGGCATATTTTCAAATGGGCCAGTGACTCTTTAAATAATTATAAATAGTAAAAAAAAAACCAAAAAACATTATTTAAATTAAATTATATTATTTTTTGCTTTTTTTAAGTTTTTTATTTTTTTCAACTTGTTTGCTTTTTTTTGCACACTCGATAACCAAGATATTCGAAGTCATCTACTATTTCTAGTTGATTATCCCCTATTTTATTAGAGGTCATCTTGGTTAAATACCATACATTTGGTTTTTTGATGAATCATCTTTAACAGTTAATATCGGGCCTAATGTTTTTATTTACCTGGAGAGACCATGTGTGGATGCATGCATTCAATTGTCCTTATGTCTGTCCTGTTACCCATTCATGTGTTATGCGGTGTTGAATAAAATGGCGATGGCCTAGTGACTCTTTGATTTGCGAAGCTGAGCTGGTCCATGTCACTGATCAAGAGTCCGGGTCACAAGATGAGCTGAGTTAGCTGGTTGCTTCCCCAGGGCGTACACGCACCCAGGCACTGCAACACTGACGTTGATTGTGAACGAATTACCCAGTCCGGGAATTCCCCAAGAAAAGTTCTAAGCTTCACTAATACTGTGATATCCTTTTTTAATTACAGCCCTCAATGATCACAATAATTATCACCCACATGTAATTTTGATTGCAAAGTGCAAGACAATCATAAATAATAAAATATATTAAATATTGCAAAGTTGTCAAATTTTGTCACGTTTCACCACGTGGCCATCCAGGGCAGCGCCGCAGAGTCCATATTTGCAAGCCTGCCACAGTTAATTAGATATGATCTGTGCAATTATAATTTGCGATTTTGAATTAAACCAATGGGATTTATTTGGATTTCAAATCCGATATGGTCATTTGTAAATGATTTAAAAAAAATAATCGGATTAATACTGGTGTTTATTCTTGTTTGGGGGCCTGATAGATAACCCCTGGAACTTCCCTCCGAAGGACGGGGTTATTCTCATGGCGTTCGTAGCCAAGTTCAAATGAACCAAGGGGAGTGAATTCCAGTTTTTAATCTTAAATAGTTCTTACAACTTGCAATAAAAGCCCGACTCGCCGTACCACAATCCCAGCCAACCGCTGGGCCCACCAGGGTTCGAAATGGGGATCTTCTGCACCAAAAGGCGAAATCCTAACCAGTTGGCAACGCTCTCCACATCGGCAAAATTCTAAGGGGGGTTATGTAGCTACTTCTGAAGAAAGTGGCCATGCAGTTGAGAGACAATGTTGCTGTCACAAACCTGTACAGGTCCACGCACACATCCGTTACTGACCCAATTTTTTAAAAAATGCTATTAAGATGACTTATCCGAGGCCACTCTCCCTTTATTTTCCCTTTCTTTCAGGTGGGTGTTTGGGTAAAAGTGCCCAGATGGAAGAACCAAACACTACTTAATTGAGTTGACAGGACAACACAAAGCAGTTCATTCATTTCTGATGCACTAAAGATTGAGCTCAAATGGTTTAATGCACAATGTACAATGATGGCATAAGTGTCAAATTTAGTACTAGTAACTGCATTTTGGGGCACCGCAATTGTCTGAGTTTGGACAATTGTAATGTGTTGGGCTGGGCAAGGTTTGTAGGCCTTGGCAGTCCTGGTTGCTGCATTTAATTTGTGAGGATAATTGCAGATGTCTCCATATGAAATTTTCACCCCTATTGTATGTCTTCACAAAAAGGTCAACATTTGAAATAACTTTTCTTATTCCCAAACAGTCATCATGTATCACAAAATATTTCTGTCATTTCGATTGGTGGAACATATCAGGTGACATTAAAATATTTGAGACTAGTTCCCGAAAATTTAGCAGGAGGGAAAAAAGCTTACTATTTCCCCATCAAGGGGAAATAGATTCATTTTATGGGAACTTGTTTCCCTGCATTGAGAGCTGCGGTGGCCAAACTGATATCGATGAGAAGTGGCAAGTTTTTCAAATGACAGAATGGTTTTATTATGTATAAAAACAAATATTGATGCTCTATCTTCGTGAAATGTTGCAAAATCCTTCCGTCGGTGAGGCGGTGACCTACTATTCCCTCTACCTTTGTCTCGGGAAAATAGTAGGCCCACAGTCTCAGTCCATCTCCAGTCACTTCAGGTAGTTATTTGGCAACTCCTCAAGAGCAGTCAATATTTGTATAATATTGCATACATGTCCACCCATGTTATTCATGCACTGGGTGGCACCCTGGGTTTGTCATGGGGTGGGGAAATGGTCCAAATGTAAGACAATT
>JAMKCH010050048.1:0-10546 GCA_023653785.1 Ophioderma brevispina
CTTAAATGATCACTTTCAAGATATTGAGCACACTAGTTAATGGCCATGGGTTATTTGACCAATGGTTATTTACCGTAGATATAGCACGATAGTTAGAAAATGTTGCAACCTATTCTTATTAATATGTACAGCTATACAGACTGTTTGTCTCCTCCAATTCCAAAATTGGAGCATGTTCAAATGTTGACATCTGTCAACCCTGATATTTTTATCATTTTAATTTTGGCCTTTATTAATACGCAAGGTAAAAATTGATGTTGTACATACTTATGCAAACTCTGAATTTTGGAATCGTTATGATCACAAGACAGTTTGTTTGTTTTTTTTTTAAAACCATTAGCAATATATTTATTGAGCTCTATGCCGGCTCTAATTGTCCCTACCTGGATTTAAGTCAACAGAAATCGGGCAACATCATTTTTTTTTCGACTATTGAGCCCTAGAGAATACATTTCGGCATGGAGTGCAACCAAAAGTCGTATCACTTTCATGATTTTACAGGAGAAGGCAAGGTAAAGTACAGGTTCATTACGTATCCCCCCATGCTCTTTCACGGCATGCTTTCTCCCCAAATGAATGTTGTTACGCCAATGGATCAAAGTAATGAAATTGGATCTCAAAAGAAGGCTCCAGCGGCTGGCATAATAAAGCTGCGCATTTGGTGCTATTATTCAGGTTACCTTGCTTTTGAGCAGCGAAAAAGTGCCTTAAAATCAGGGCCTATATACAAAATATGTATGATTATTCATATGTATTGTGAACTAATTTAAATGCACAACCGTTTTCAAATAAAACCCCTTTACAAAGTTGTCTCCGTCAATGTGTAAAGGTTGAAGGTGCCAAATAATATTCACACAAGTTGGTTGGTGCTTTACTTGGTAGCTTTTACAGCGGGTAGTAACCCCTGTAATCATAACGTTAGGGGTTTTCATCCAATTTAGTAAAACAAATCGAACAAATTTAATGTCCTGACCTTTTAAGTGACATTGAAACTTTCTCTGAAAATGTGCCTACTTGTATCGTATTAAAAAAGCTAGGTTTATCATAAAATCGGGTAGTGGTCCTTAAAACAAGAATTTTCACCACTTCCCACCAACTTATCAATTTTGCTTCTAAGATCTGAACTCGAACCCTGAATTGACCTAAAACACCTATCAGATCTTTTGGCTATCTGAGTAGGGTTCATCCCTATTTTGAGCCTTTTAGGGCTACTGGATCCCAAGTAAGATGTGATAGATATGTAATGCACCTTAACACAACTTGATTGCCCACCCTCCAAGCACAGTTCCGAACAAAATCAAACATACATGTAAGAGGTGCGGAGGCTCTGCTCCTCAATGCTGTTCATATCTTAAAGGTGTCAATCTGTCCTTATTGGATGTCAAACTCGGCCTGTTTTACGGTTGAGATGGTAGCCTCAGGGGTCTGTGTGTGATTCTTGTTTATCATATACTGCCCCACTTGAGAGCATTATACAATAAATGGGCTCCCTGTGTGACATATTGCTGAGTACCCAAATTTACCTCAGCTTCAAGGTCCAGGACCCAACATAATGTCATTGAGGAAAATTGATAACTGTACTTAAGGATGTAAAATGTGGAGTCATCTAATGATCTTTCGACCCTTAAGGACAGCAAAAAACTGAATCATACGTTTACTTCATGCTTTTCAACAGCACAGCATTTCCTCTTTCAAAGATGGTGAGTAGCTTTTAAGTACTGCACATCAAGTAAAGACCTAGTGGTGTGTTTGATAAATAAATCAAGACGGACCATCATGTTAACAACTTATACAACGCTGCTTTCTTTTGCATTGAGCACGATTGGTAAATTGCGAACATACATCGACTCGGCATCCACATAGAAACTCAGGCTTTTATCATCAGCAGGCTTGATAATTGGCAATCTATTTTGTATGCCTTCCCTCAAAAAGACATCAACAAATTGCAAAGAATTCAAAATATGGCCGCTCGCTTAATTTCTCTCACAAGAAGCATGATCATATATAACCCCATTTCTTCGCGATCAGCTCCACTGGCTCCCAGTTGATCAGAGGATTCAGTTTAAACTTAGTCTCACTTATAAAGCATTCCATGGTATGGCCCCTTCCTACTTGAAAGATCTTATCACTCCATATTTCCGCCTCATGGCCTTAGGTAGGTAAAGTGACCCTGGGGTAGCTGACAAGTTGTGCCTCCCGTAACAAAGACCTATGGTGAGCAGGCTTTCACTGTTGCTGCCCCAATACTGTGGAATGCCCTCCCCAAACACATCCACAATTCACCACTATAGCTCGGTTCAAAAGTCAGCTCAAAACTCACTTATTTAATATTGCCTTCCCTGTGTAATCTCTTTTGAGTGTATTAAAATCCATTGTTCTCACACCTATCGCGGCATGGAGATGTTCTTATGTTTTATGCACTTACAAATATGGTTTTTTTATTTATTATATATTATTGAAAAAAAAGTTTTAAAAGAATGTGAAAAGAACTTAGAAACATATCTGACACATACCTTCCCATTCTCCTCTGACTCCAAATGGATCACGGTAGCTTTCAATGAACCCAATGTAACTGTATAAGATGGAATATGTTAGATGAAGTTTATAGGTCAGCACGTTGAGCCATATCAGAATAGCTGGAAGCAATAGCTCTGATTTAAGGCCAACAGAAGAAGAAATTTTAATTGTGGATTATCAGCTACTGTGACACCCAGATTGTGTTGAAATTATGGTAAAAAGTTCAACAAAATTGATCAACAAATCATACGTATGGTTTTGTATCTATGGTTTCAACATAACTCTTATGTACAACAGTCACAAAAGTTAAAATGTTTCTCATTGGTTTTAGAGTAAGCTGGTTGCCATCTTGTAGAGATACATCCTGCAAAAAAACTAGTGTAAATTTCAAACTGTGCACATAATCATGGTGGATTTCACACACACTGTTCTTTTGTTTTTAGTCAAAATATGCTAAACCCATGCACACAATACAGCATACTGTACTCACTGTCACGATGGGCCGTTATCCTGATCCAATATCGGGAAGCCATCTTTGTGGTGCATCAATGGACCGGGTTAAAGCTGCCTATATAAAACCCTTAGCATTTGGACTTCATTCTCATTGGCTGCATGCTCCTATGTAATTTCAAAACATACTTGTATCAAACAGAGTGATTTACAATTAATTACAAATAAACACATATGTAAGTGTGAGTGTTAGCTTAATCTTGATAATTATATAAAGATTCTTATTTGCAAGAGTTTTGAGGCAATGAATTAAATGATGGTAAGATAGACCCACGCCAACTGCCATCTTTGTCAAACAATGGGGAGGAGGTGGTTGTACCTAAACTTTTTTTTGCCCTCTTATTGCTCACAGTGTAGCTTTTACATATTCAATGTCACGCAAGGGTAGTATTCACTTAAATAATATTTTAAAATATACTTTTTTTATTATAGGTACTCTAAAAATCTAGGTATTCTGTTAGCCCAATCTAGAAGCCAATAGCCCCTGGCTTACTCTTGCTTTTTTTGGATTTTACTTTTCTTTAACCCTTTGCTTTGGATCGATTTTTGTCAATCTTTTTCCCACAACCAGTGAAAGTCTCCTCTAGTCCCACATTGAATGTCGCATCCGTCAAAGGAATACTGCCCAGTTTCAGTGCATCACAGCTTCTCTCTCATCAGATTCTCAAACATAAAATATATTGTAGAATGGTCAAACTCACTACAACTGCAACTCATAACCCACAAACAAACATGGGGTCAGAAAGAGTAGCTTTTTTTCAGCCTAGGTAGGTAGGTCTAGGGATCAGGAGTATTCTGTCATTATGCACACACATGCATGTAAAGGTTGAGACTAGTTTGGGGGCCCTAAGTCAACTTCTGTCTGAAACCAGTTATGTTTGACCTTTTGATATTTTTATCCAATCAAACTGAAAATGATGGGGGGGGGGGAAATCTTTAGTATCGCAGTCTAACACTGATCTCAAATACAACTAGTATTCAACCTAGTTGTTTCTCGTACTCAGTTCCCACATGTTAATAAATATAGAAACTCATCTGACCTGCATCTGAAAGAGCCGAGGCAAGTCGTACTTCATAGGTGGTGCTTCCATCAGCAGCAGCCCCTTCTTAAAGGTCTGGTATTGTAGGGACTGATTTTCTTTTCTTCCAGTGAATTTCTGCCTTCTCTGCATCTTCCATGGTGCCGTGTGATGAAAGTAGGTGGTGATTCCATAATAATTAACAGATGAGGACTCGGGACATCATGCTTCAAAGTAGCTGAACAAATTGTGACAAATCTTAAGGTTAAAAATTAAAGTTAGATACTGTCATGAACAGTGTTTGGGAAGAGCTATCAGGACCAAGGCCGCTCGGTCGATATTATACCATGCCGACGGTTCAGCACCGTAGACCGCTCGGCCACTTCGCCCTCATGCTACTTGAAAAAAAATGCCTAGTTATCAATTGGCAGAAATTTGTGTGTACCCTACACTGTACTTGGCAATGGGACAGTCATTAGTCTAACTGAGTTGTAAAATCTAGAAAGCACAGAAGTATATAAATATCTTAAAGCTCCTTTCTATACTCTGTTAGATCTCAAGTTTGATGGTAACTGGGGTGATTAGGTTTTGCGCGTAAAATATGCAGTCGACCTTTGAATTGCGCATTGATGCACGCTAACAAAGGAAGCCACAATCGAAATGCTTGAGCGAATGCAGAGTAGCCGTCCATGACTTCACCCTCAAAACAACTCAAAGATCGAAAAGAACGTATAGGGTTGTCTATGGTCCCTTGACCAATTTCCCAGATATTGAAACATTTAATAACAAATGAATTGTTTATCAGTAGACAAACTCCATTTTATGGAATGTTATGGAATATAATTCTAGTCGTATGGAGTACATATTTTATTACTTTCTCGAATAAAGTAAGACCCTTATCTCCAAGGTCCCAGTTGTTGTTCCTGTTTTGACAAAGAATAGATAGCATCTCCACATTCCTTCCATTAATTTGTCCACGCCTGATTGGTCAGCAGCATAGGCAGCACTGGCTCGGAGAATGCCACAAAATTTGTCCTGTCGAGTATGATACACAAACAAGATGATTCTGAGTGGTCTACACAGAGTCGGCCCAAACCAACCCCCATTTATAATTTGACCCAACTTTTGTGTAGATTATAATATCAACTTTATTAGGGTCAAAAGAAAGTGAAACATTGGAAAATTGTTCACACCAATATTGCAGCCTAATAACATGTAAGATATTTTCTTAGGACCGAGTTCAAAATCGCAAGACTGCAGTTAGCAGTCGGTATGAATAAGGCTGCTGCATTGTCCGTTTGTGGGTCCCTGTACAATTGAGCCTTAAAACGTCACTGGAGACTTAATATGTTAGCAAGACCAATGAAATTGATTGCTTGCTGGTTCATTGCACATAGGGGTCTCAAACCAAATGTGCCATAAGTATGGACTCAGATGTAAATTTTTATGCCGATGATAAATACAGATGATCAACTTTTCTAAAGGTCCAAAAAAATGGTCAAGTTGTGTTAAATTTTGACTAAAAAAAAAAAAAATCTGACATTTTGGGTATGGGTCCTCCTTCCAGGATACTCAATAATCCAGATCTACTTTGTCTCAGACCTTTGGGAAGTCCGGTAAAAACTTGGTATCACCAAAAGACTTGTAGTTGCCGATTAGCATAAAATGCTGCTGCATAGGTCAACAATGCCTGTAAGTCAAAAAAAAAAAATGAAAAGATGTGTCAATTAGGTTAACATACAAATCAACATGAGCTTAATGTGCAATTATGATTTACAGCCTTGCCCCCCCCCCCCCCGTATCATCTAACCATTTTGTAGAATCGCATGTGTGCCTAATCTGCCTGCGCATTTGTTTCTTTCTGTCGGATAATTTGTTGTGGTGTAGTCTCTAGCAACTTGGCCTATGAACAATTTATATTATCCCTAACAACACCAGATACCATGCGGGCTACCATCATTGGGATTTTGTGGTACATGTATTTGGGAATCAGTAGCACACACATATAGGTTTTGCATGCAAACTATTCAGTGACCATGAAAAATTCCCCTGTGGTATTTGGGTCTTAGGCAGTCCAATAATTTGTGGTATCAGATGGGTTGTAACAGATTTTCAGCCCGGGGCAAGCAAGTTTGTTAGTACCGGCATGCCTGTGTTGCTTTCACTGTTATATTGGCGCATGTGCAGAAAAATCACTCATCCACAGAGGGGCAAGTGGGGGAGGGGGCAAGATTCCCCAGGGGTGAGCTTCCCCTCGCTGCGATTATACCACTGGTTGATATTTGGGGTTTCTTATGAAATTACAGATGGGATGTTCTGGGCTAATGAATAAATAGAGTACCGTAATCAGTCAAAAATTACCATGTCCTAAGAATGCACACTCCATCAAATGTTAGTTGCAGCTATAGCTTCTACATCAAATCCATAATTTGTTTCCCAAATCTTGGTGCTAAGGAAAGTGCATGCAAGTGCCAGTTCTCATATCACGTAGAGAACATAACATAATCATACAAGCACCTTTAACTGATCTTTGGTTAGTTCCCTAAGCAGCCAGCTCAAGGACTCTCATTCTTACCATTATTTCACAGTACAGAACCAGGATATACCTGTGTGTGTGGTGCAGTCAATTTCCTTCCTCTTTTTCCCCACCCAGGCTCTCTGCTCCTATTAGCAAGGCAGCTCCGCAAGAGTCAAAGTCAAAATTTTGACAGAAAATGAAGAAAAATATGGAATCGATCCATTTATTACAAGGTTTCATCTTATTTGGTCTGATTAGGTTTGCTTTTTGTCTCCCCACATGCATGGTGCAAAATACGGATTCTGAAGGGACCACCATTTTTAAGGCAGTTCTTGAAGGCCACATCAATTTAGAAGGCAATTACTGATAAGAATAGCAAAACAATAGGAATAACTTCCTTCTAGGCAATCAAGGCAACTGTTGTGGGCAACTGACAGCAATGCCTTTGGTGTCTTCGGTTATTTTTGCACCCTGCCCACATGTAAAGGTCTAAATACGTTTATTGTTAACAACCAGCCATGCACAAATCTGATATGTTTTAAAAATTTCCTGATTTAAACAAATCAGTGTCCTTTAAAGAAACGGGTAAATGATCCTAAGCAAAACTCATGTTTTATTAACCTCTTGGAAAGAATTAGTATTCTGCCACAGGCTACGATTTCGGCAACGTTAACGGATAAACCCCATGTTAAAGGTGCCGAATTTAAGTTGGCAGGAGACTAAATGCATCCCCAAACTCCTCACTAGATATGCACACGAAAGGTTTACAAACTTTCAGTTTGATTCTGCCACTTGTATTGATGTTATGAGCGAATGTTTACGAACAAAAAATACAAAATTAACAAATTTCTTTGAGAGTAATGATTGTCATTTAGATGAGGCACAATACTATACTACTCAAACCAATGCTATAACTTAAATCTCACGTTGATTTGAGGTTAAATTGGGGGACTAGGCTGTGGATCACGAAATGGTGCCCCTTTATATACCTGGGTGTAACTGTAAGGACTGTACTCTTTCACATATATCGTTTCTTTCATATTCAACACATTCCTGTGTCCTTGTGAGTTGTTGATTACTGACACTTTAAACCCCTTGACATGGAAAGAACCTGGAATGATCAGGGTATGCTGCAGCCAGCAATTCTTAACTTGGGTCTTTTGGTGAGGCGTTTGGTCTTTCAGTGAGAAGCCCTTAAAATGGGTGTCATCAGTGAGACTTGGAAAAATGCTGTCCTCATTTCTGGGCCAATGCACTGGTCACATTTAAACAAATGTCAAATTCTGATCTAAATTAATTTTAAAACTGTGTGAAAATTCAAGGGAATCAGCTGAGAATATAGAGTGTGGGACACCTTTTTATTATGAATCAGAAACCAAATTCATGCAGGAAAAGTGACAAGATTTTTTTTATTAGAAGACAAATTTCCCATAAAGTACACTTGATTCATAAATTTGGTAGACCCACCTACGATAACCGTTTCGAATGTAAATTTGGACAAACAATACAAAAAAACTGCACAAGCGTGTTTTGAACTAACTTGCGCCGCTATCGAAAATCGTCCTATAGAAAAACCCTTGCTCTTGCAACCTCTATGCAAATATGGACCAACTGAAACTGACACACATGAGTTTAGTAATGAGTTCATCTCAAAGCGATCCACTAAATTCCTGTGGATGAAAACGCAATCAACATCCGCGATAAACTCCAAAGTCTCGTGGCCAAATATGTTCCCTCAAAGCTTAAAAGTGGCAAAAGACACCTGCCAAAATGGATGTAACTCTCATCTATCAAAAGGAAAATGAGGAACGCGTGATCGTCTATACGGTCCGTGGCAAGAAAGTCTAACTCATCATCCAAATGCATAACTCAGACAACTATAGAACAGCCAAAAAAACACGAGATAGCTAATACCTCAAACAGGCCACCTAAACTACATCAATGAGGTGATTGATGAAGCTTGAAGGAGAGAAGCGAAACATTCTGGTCATATTTAAACTCATGCGAACTGAGAACCTAGGGATTCCAGCCTACGTACTCAACCAAACTATGTACACGGATTTATGATAAAGCCCAGGCACTAAACAACACTTTGAGTCCTGTCTTCAATCCTTCCACAACCAGATACATACCAACAAATGAACATCTCCCGCATCCTCTCCCGACATTAAATCATCTTTTAATCCATCAAGAGGTGTCTTAACCAACTGCAAGCGCCTCAATCCTCAAGCCAGCGGCCCCGATGAATTCCCCCCAGATTACTTCAGTCTGTTGCTGTTGAAAGCGCCTCCTGCCCCTGACTTTCCTTATCAAGCAACTATCACCCAGGAGAAGTACCGCCCTTGTCGATACAAGCCCATTGTAACACTTATATTGATAAGAAAGGTGCAACATCAGATCCTGCTAACTATCGCCCAATCTCCTTGACCTGCCTATGCTGTAAGGTGCTGGAGCATATTATTTTGAGCCAGTAGCCTAAACTCTGAGTCCATCATAACATCTCCTTTAACGGCAGCATGGCTTCAGAGAACGACTTTCCACAGTTCCCAGCTTTGACTTCCATCCATTGACTGGGCACCACACTTGAACAGCGTGGACAGACCGACGTGATCTTGTTAGATTTCTCTAAGGCGTCGATAGATGTTCCCATCAGCTCTTATCCGCCAAGTGGGATTTTTACGGGATTTAGAGGGTCAACATCCGCTGGATCAACAGCTTGCTCTCTTCTCGCCAACAGACAGTGTCTGTTATGCAGACACTTCTCACGGGGGAATGTTAACATCAGGCGTACCACCAGGATCGGTTTTGTGGCCCGGCACTAATTCTTATTGTATATCAACGACATACAAGACCAATCCACTTCTCAAATCCCGCTTATTTGCTGCGACAGCAATCATCATTAGAGAAATAAACCCACGAGATACCACCAAATTCTGCAAAAAGACCTGCAGACCCTGGCCAAGTGGACTGGGGATTGGCTGATGGAATTCAACATCAAAAAATGTGCTGGTCCTTCAAATTACCGCCAAGGGTCGCCGAGTCCTCTTCCATACCCCTCCTTGGCCAGCAGCTTGCTATTGTTGACAGCATTAGTATCTGGCATCAATTGCAAGTGATCTCCACTGGAACACTCATTGTCAACCATCACAAAATCTAACAGCACCTTGGGCATCCTACGCAGAACATTTAGTCTAGACGATTTTTGTTGCAATTTGAGAGGATTGCATTTTTTTTTGCTATATTGGTTAACTTTTATATCTTGTATAATAGTCCAATGAGAAACCCAAAAAGTATTAGCTACATTTTTTTTTTTGATGTGCAAGGGGGTGCCAGCATTTCAAAATGGCCCCATTTTTTCAATATTTAGCTTATTTGACTAATATTCCAAGTTTTATGAAGTTTAAAGATTTTATTTCATGTGTTGGCACTTAATATCAATGATGGATAACATTAAAATAACATTCGATAACTCTGGTGAATTCATCATTCAGTTGGCGCCAAAAAATTCAAAAGGCGCCATTGATAATATTTTGGTTTTTTGAGTATATTACGGCTGAAAATACTTTCAATTTTTTTAAGTATTTTTATTGTATTGATTAAATTACAATATATTTAGTATCAAAAATAAAATGTAATTCATATTTACCATGATTTTCAAATCATTGCATTCTTGCATAGGGGGAATTTTTGTTCGAAAATATCCGCCATTTTATTAAGTGTTCTTCTCTTTCTTTACCATCAGCTGCATACTAATGTAAATACAGAAAACGAACAGTGCAATTCCAGGTGCATGGGGCCTTTCCCTCCCTTTTTTTTCTTTACCCCCAGTTTCCCCCTCCCCAATCGAAAGAAAAATGAAACAGATTTTTTTGCAAAAATCACGATTTGGGGCCAAAATTTGTTTAAAAAATCTCAATGTTGATATTATTTTGCCTACTCCAGAATTTCACTTTTGCCAACCCCACAAAATTCAATTTGCCCC
>JAMKCH010050049.1:0-10734 GCA_023653785.1 Ophioderma brevispina
CACACTGCCAGTAGGCGTAAATTTTCTTGTTTTTGGCCATTGAGAGGATGAGGGTTGATGCACATTTCTGAATATAAAACAGGGTTTGGTGAAAATATGAATTACTAGCACGTGTTGCGCGAGCAAAGCGCGCTAAAAGTGGCACATATTAGGAAGCCTAAAATCGTTTAATAATGTAATTGTAATTAGAACAACAATCGCGCGAGAAGCACGCGGAATTACCATTTTAAAAACTCATTATGGTAAATGTTGAGTTCTTCATGGTCAAAAACCAATGAACGGGGGGCAGCAACATGGAATAGGGGGTGATCGTATGACCCATCCTCCCTTATCAAATATTGGGGGGTTATATCACCCCATCCCCCGAATTTTACGCCTATGATCACTGCCCAATGCAGCATCAGAAAAGAAGGCACCCATACCAAGTTTTTGTATATAATATTTTTTTATTGGATATGGGTATTGTGCAAAATCAAAACTCCACATGTTTTATTAGTACTATTTAACAAGCATCGATTTAAAGGGTTTTTGCCCGGGTCCTCTATATAACGCGTCCAATATGGGAATACCACCATACCGCAGATTTTTTCTGCGTCATGGCAATGCTCAACACATAGGTCGGCTTTTTGGAAAAGACTTTGTTGAAGCCACATGTCCATGCCTTGTCCCCCTTTACGACACCATGTGATTTTCTATATTAGACTGTTTCCAAGACTGGAAAGCTGACCTTGCAGTCTTCCTATTCGCTAGCCGTGCGATACGAAGGTGCCATTCATCATTGTGCCTATACATAGGCGGAACATAAAAACGGCTTTGGCAAGCAGCCTAATAGAGCGCGTAGCTTTTAAGCCCTCTCTGTTTTAGTAATGTACCTTTAAGGGGTGACAAATCCTTTTACAAGAAGCACACCCTCTACAAATATAATCTGATACGTAACATCTTTAAAAAGAAATAATATTCTTGGAAATAATCTTGAAAATTTCCTATTAGTTAGTGTTTTTTTGTTCACTATATTTTTTTTGTGTGAATTTGGCAGTCATTTTAGAAAAAGTGCCCTCAATCATTCGTGAATTACACGTTTGATATTAAATACCTTTCTAGAGTCACTTGGCTAAAATCATCGAGAAAACTACCTTAGCATAATTTTTTGTCCGTACATTATGCTTTTTAATTATTTTCTATGATTCGGTGGCCATTTGGAAACAAAACCACCATCAATCATTCATGAACAACACTGTAAAACTTTCTAGAGTTCACTTGGCCAAAATTCCATAACCCGAACCCTATTACCCGGGGGGGGTCTGTCAATTTTGTTTGGGTAGGGACCTCTGCTCCTGACTCAAGAAGTTGACCTGACTTATATCTCTCCTTCTTGCAATATAAGGACCCCCTATTTATACCGACCCAAAGTGGGACCCAAACTTATACCTCTCCTTCTTTGCAATCTAAGACCCATATTTCGGGCCTATTAGACCAAAACTAGTTCAATGTTTGCCAGAATTTTCCTTTTCGTAACAGCAGAAATACCCCCTCCAAATCCAAATAACCCCGGCAATACCCAATCGTGGTCTTTGCTTCGCGACTTGGTGTGCAATGTGGAAGGCCCCCACTAAAGTCACATGAAACCAGTAGCAGACGTAAACAAAACACCGAGGTTACGATAATTATGATGACTAAAACAGTTTGCAAAATCAATTATGTCAATTCTCTGTAGAGCTGACTACGTTGTTCACGGACTATATATCACCGTCGCGGATGCGTACCCAAAAATAATACCAACAACATCAAATCCCACCACCGATTAATACCATTATTGTGTGAGAAAGAAAAGGGGTCATAATTATACCAGGGGAAAAAAAGGGGTCATAGTGATACCAGACGGCTGATGTGCGACCCTATCCAAGCGGCACTCTCGTATAGGCGTTTTTGTACTAAGAACCCCCCCCGGGCCCTATAGATGGCATTTAGGTAAACAATATGCTTTTAAAGAATTTTCTTTGATTTTGGCGGCAATTTTGAAAAAAAAGCCCCGATTTATCCTGACCAACACTATTTTGGTTTTAAAAACATTTCTAGCAGGTCACTTAACAAAATTATCCAGAAGAAAAACTTGACCTAGAAGGTATTTGTGGTAAAACAATACGCTTTTATTCGATTTCTATGATTTTGGGCGGCCATGTTTTTGAAAAAGCGCCCCAGGTGACGAAAAACAACACTGGAAATTCGGCAACAAGTTGAAAGAGATTCCTTGTGATTGTCCTTGAATACATGAAAGTGAAAAATCAAAAGTTGGCCAAAATTATCGCAGTAGTGATAATATAGTGACATCTGCTGCCTGACTAATTCTAGTTTTTACTAGTTTATTTCCGGCTTTTGAAAAATTTGGTGTTTTGTAACGCGTATTCTTAAAGTCTGATATTTGGAGATGAAATCTAACTTGAATTGGGAAGAGAAAGGCCGTATCTTTAAACAATGACACAAAATTGACAGTGGCCCAGAAGTTGCCCGTGTTTCTCACATTTGTCCCGAAGTGGTCATATTTACACAGCATGGTCGTTAGTTAAGCAGATAATGGTAAAAATTGTGCATTTTGTTATAAAAGCATCAAATTGGCAGAGAGGAGGAATTAAATGTGGAAAACAATTGGATATGGAACCACCTGCACAGGCCAAGTTCAATGTCCACCTGAGGTACAAAGGGTCAAAATGGGTGTCAAAATTACAGTAAAAATGCAGAATAAGGTTGCATACTCTAAACACATCATAAACATTTTCATGGAACTTCCTCGTGGCTATGATTCTTATCATTAAATTTTGGTTGTTTAAGTCTATTGTTGCTACTTATACTTTAAATATGTGCATAATTTCTACCTGGGAAAATAATGTAATCCCTCAATCATGCCTCAAACATAAGCTATATTTTTTATCATTGATTTTTTTAGGGTAGGAAGAAAGAAATTCAGTAAAATCCAACTGAGAGTGCTTTAAAAAATTGGCTGAAATTCTGGATGGTTGTATAGGCGAATGATACCCACTGCACACCCAGCACTAAGCCCCCCCCCCCCATGCTTAAAAAACTAATTAAGCGATGTATTGAATTAATTTTTGTTGATCATGATGCCCATAGGATTTCAGAAAGTCCTAATTCTTGAACTATAGGCATGCCAACGTAAAAAAGGTATACTTCTTTGATTTACATGTATTTTGGTTTTTGTTTAAAAAAAAAAAAAAAAAAAAAAAAAAAAAAAAAAAAAAAAAAAAAAAAAAAAAAAAATAAGATATTAAAAAACAAAAACGACCAGTTAGTTTTCGGCATATGTGAATTAGCGATATTTTATAGTTATATAAAAGCCTAACTTTTATCTTATGTTGATCGCCCCGCCCAGTGTGTATTTCTGTGAGTAGCAAATCATTCATGACAGTCTGAATTGAAACCATAGAATTATTATATCTGAGAAATGACTAGTAATTCATCTTAAAAAAATTCCAGACAATACCGTAAGCCATGGTGCTTCCATGGATTAACCCTCATCTTACCAAGCCTTGTTTGTAACAACAGTTTTATCCCGGGGGGGGGGGGGGTGGGGGGTTACCACCCCCCTCTGGAATTTCGTTATAAAGCACCGATACTTATGATTGATACCAGTGGATTGCTCTTCCATTGATACAAAAGAAGTACAACATACCTAGTATGGCGTCATAATGGAATTGTGATAAAAGGCACCCGATAAATTATGATAAAGTCCATGAATTGGAAAACTTGGCATTTTCCACAAAACAGGAGCGAAAATCCAAATTATTGTGCTAAAAAGGTAGGAATTTGGATTTTCGTGCAGTTTCCATGGATACATATTAATGTAATGGCAAGTAGAGTATGAACAGTACCATTATCCCACTCATTGTTACGAATTAGTTGAGCGATACGGAGTATGATTACCGTACAAAACATTTTACTGAAGATGCACTAGCAGTGATTGGGCTCAAAATCCAAAATCAAAAAAAAATCATCAAAAATCAGATTTTTTTCATTTTTGGAACAAGTATGATATCCTAACATGCCCTGCAAGTGATAAGTTCCAGAGAAGCCTATAAGAAACAAAATTGGATATTTTCGTCATTTTACTGTACTACGGACAATTACTACAACGTGTTAATTGAATGGGGCTCATACTCTGACATTGCCTGTTTTTTTGTTCCTTTTCTGTCAACTTTCAGCTGGAAAATATACCTAATGGGAGGGATTCCTACAGACTTATTCTTACTTAAAGCTATGCCTACAAAATTTGTTAAATATTTTTGATTTTTATCTTTCGGATAATCACTGATAGTTCTTTAAGATGCAATCAGCTGTGACAACAGCCTTGTGAATAGATAATGTCTCTTCTGTGAATAGATAACGGATTATGTATGTCTACACAGCACCATACATTTTTAAAGTACCCAAGGAATGATGCCAGAGCAAGATGAAAACGCCCGATTGATGGTCTGGGGTTCAATTCCAAACTGGGGTGGAGAGAACCGTTACAGACGAAGAGTTAAATAATGATGATTTTAGTGAATATCGGTGAATACAAATTCATAAAGCTTCCAATATCAGCTAAAATATTAATATAATGATGGCGTAAAGAAGATAGAGTACAAGGACAAACGGAAAACAAGCTGTAAATGCAAAGTTTGCAGTGGTGCAATGGTTGGCGCATTCCTAACAACGCAAATGGAAACACGTCCAATAATATAGCGCTTGTCCATATGAAAATGGTCTCCGAAATTCCACAATATCGTATTTTATCATGCTTCTCACTGTTATATCGTATAGTTGAAACCCGTGTTTGGGCGACTCAAACTACCACAGACACTGGAAGTTAAAACTCCAAACGGGAATCATCTTTCAGTAGGAAAGCTTCCACAATATTGTGTTTTGCGGACCAATGATCACGCAAATCCTTAGGATCCGACCAACAAGCTGTCTGGAAAAAATACCAAACCAAGGATAAAAGAAACCCCTAAAAGAAAGGTCTTGTGACTTTGGAAGTCGGTAGTGGAGCCACTCATTAACACAACTTTACACAGGGAAGACACAGCAAAATTACTTCTTGAAACTGAGAATAATCTAACTTGGAAACTAATCTATTTATGTATGGTCCGTCTGAGGGTATTCTTAAGTTTGCAATTAACACTGCACTCGACAAGCCTCCCCCTTTGCTCATCTTTACACAGACGGGGAAACATTTAAAGTAAGAACTGCCCCCTCTGTTTCCAAAAGGGTAATCTTCTTTCTGCACAATCTCAATACTGTAACCATGCTTGACGCGATTCCCTTTGGCGGCATATAACATCAATCGCGCAATTTTATCTCTGCTTTTGAAGATAGCAAACATTGTTAAAGACAAAGGTTTCCTTGATCACTGCTGATGTAGAAGGGTACCTCATTGGAGGGGGGACGTTCCTCCTGAGAGCATTCCCGACTACTCACAAACCAGATATTGTTCTTACTTTCCCCCTCAAAAAAAAAATTATTATTTGAGCTTACAGTACCATTTGAGACAAATGTTGATAAAGCTAATAAACTAAGACCGACAGTGTTGGAGACATTCGGACGCTGTGTGGGTTATGAAAGTGTTACCCGGCCCCCCTTTCAAATAGGATCAACTTGGGGTCTTATTACAAAAACTAATAAGACGCGTCTACGAGGTCTCCTCCGTACCTTTAAGTCCAAAGTTAAATCTACAGCTCTCAAAAACCGTACAAAAACAGCCTTTGGCTCTTTCTTTTGTCAGTTCCAAGCACGTCACAGCGTGAATGGAACGTTACTCCCCTATTTATGCCTATTGGCAGCATGCCTGCCGTGATTTCTGTTGACAGCAAGTCAATTTTTGTTTTGGACCAAGTTGGACATTGAAAAAAGTAATCTTGTAGAATTATAAACATATGATTTGCAGTATATAATCTCAACTTACCATTATCTTCTTCTTTAGGATGAAATTAACACTCCATGTCCCTTAAACATGGTGAGCACCGCGTCTCCATTTCGCAACCGCTCTGCGAATTCATTTCTCTGGTCGTAATGCTCAAACTCATTAATTATCCTCAGACGAAGCGATGCAAGGTCAGTGTGGCGGGGTTTGGTGGGTTAAAAAATTTGCTTTTGAGTGAATTCCCAAAGAAGAAATCGCAAGCAGTAGATCCTGTGATCGTGGTGGCCATTCCACATTATGATGAAGTGCAATCACACGGTGTCCAAAGAACCGCTTCTCCGCCAACCTGTTACTAACATCTATCCATCGATGGCTGATGACGCAATTAAAGCATGATGACTGACGCAATTAAACATGTTTTAACTGTTTAATTGTCACTTTTTGTGAGAAATTTACCATTAACAAGTGATAAATTCACAATTGGAGTGATAACTGGAGGATTGTCATCAAGACATTTCTTAGGAGCCAAGTAGGGGTTTGGTGGGTATGGGTTTTTTTTGCCCCACAAGATGAAGGGATCCATAATAATGCTCTGAACATCCTCCTCGGAAAGAGGTGTTAATCCAGAGGACAGGTGCAGTGGGGGTCAGCTGGGCCTAGTAATTGCAGAAATCAGTTGAAAGCCAGTGGAAGAGGTGGATCTTTAAGGCTTCACTTGATACGTTCACTGTCCACAATAACATTTGTAGAACGATCAAACACGGGGAACACAGATGTGTCAGAGAGAAGAATTTAGTAAATTTGTGGTACATAAGCTGTCAATCTTCTTAAACAGTTGGCGAGATCGAGTCACATCCTTTCACCATGCATAACATGGTAATCACGTTGTCCGTTTAAAAAGGTGATGATACAGATGTAAATTCTTTGAAGATTTGTCTGTGAATTTTTCAGTTTGTGGAATACACCGCGGCTCATGGCGAAGCATGTTGTTTCACTTTCCGCAACTCCTCGTTAAACCAAGGTGCATTTGGCGACATGTAATTTTCCGAGTTAGGAGGGGTGCATGTTTTGTAAAGCAAGTAGACCAAACAAAAATAATATTGTGTACTAAATGATCAAGACTGTGACAGGTGACAAATTTAAAGAGGAGTTTAAACTATCATTACGAAAGGAAGTCAATGTCAATTATTAAGTTGCAGCATTTTTTTCCCATCATGCTGGCCAGGCTGCCAATATCTAGCTCAAACATAGACGGCAACATGACTCAGAAAGGTAATGAATAATTGGGAGGAGAAAGCATTAGAGATAAGTTAGCCGATTCACGAGTCAGAATAAATCCAAGATATGGCCATCACGGTGTGTTGCGACAAGACACATGTGCTCGCCAAAGAACATTGAATCTTCTCGATCAGATCTAATATCCCGGTTATCATAACCATAGCAGGATACAGGAAAGCAAGTCAGAGAAAACTCGGAAAATTCAGCATAGTGTACTGTGGGGACGACTTATTTTGAAATCTTTTGGTGTGGGGTAGATAACGATGAGACGAAGAGGTTTTTGATCGTTCGCAGTATTGAAAGGAAATATAAAAATTTCAAAAGATGTAACTTCAACGTTTTTCACACTAAAATACAAATACACCACTTACAATCAGTTTTTCCGAGCATATGATTTGTAATGTGGTATAGATGGAAACGTAGAAGTTAGAAGTAAGATCAGCCTAGTTAAGAGATGGTGCCCTTCCATCAATCCTGTGATGGCATGCTTATTCCCGATGATCACCATTTAGCCAAGTCTCAGTTTATTGCAATTATGTCAATACTATTGGAAATAATCAAGTCATAAGATAATTGATGTTCTTTTTGATCTGATTGATGCGAGCATTCCAGGAGAGCAAAATTCGCAATGAGTGGACTTCGCTGGTGGATGAAGTAAGTACGTTAGTGAGCTGATCAACAGAGTGTGCAGATGTTGTGAGCGCGACATTTTTATTTTTTCATACTTCCCTCGATTTACCCCTGTGAGATCTTCGAGGTGAAAGGGGGTGGAGTAACAGTGTCAACCAAGTTCAGGAAAGTCTCAATCAGTGAAGTAATAGTTGATCTACATGAAAGTAGTTGTCCACGATTTAAAGATTAATTTTATGTTGACAGAGTTTAGTGTCAGCAGGGTATTGATTCACATTACCAGGTCCAGGGTTGGGATTAACCTCACCAGAAAAAGACAACTAATAGACTTAATTTGAAAAGTGGCTGTAGACTTTGGGTTGTAAGAATGCGGGTGGCCAGAAAACTTCGAACCGATAGGATTGTATCCTTTCTATTTCTGAGTAAAACATGGGTATTCCAAAGGCGTAAACAGGTTTCAAGTTCATAGTATCGTTAGTAGGGCCTGCAAGGCCCCCGTTACCAAGCCAGAAAAGCGAGTGAAAGTACACTGCCATTGTCTAATTAAGGTTCTATTGATTCATCACCCCCCATATAGAATGGTATTGATTAGGAGAGTAATATTTAGAGTAGGTGAATGCTCTACAAATGAGTATCCAACTTGGCCAGTGAGAGGCACAACGTGAGAGGCCATGTGGTGCAGTTTGTGAAACGCCGTTAGCCCTCATTAAGGTTGTGGGTTCGAAGGCAACGATCGGCCGCAAGTGTGCTGCACCGTGGACAAGGAATTTAAATTCATATTGAACTCTCATACAAACCAGGAGTATAAATGGGGTACCCGGAGTTATGCTGGCAATGTAAAAAGGCTCGCTGTGTCAGTGGAGGCGTGGCGAACCCCCACGGCAACATTATATTATGAGGAGCTGGCCCAAAACGCCAAAGGCAGAGAAATTATTTAGCACCATTTATGTAGAAGGTGAAGTAGTTGAAGTAAAAATTCCATGCATAATTTTGACGGGCATAACTTTCCAGGCATACTTGTGGGCGTATTTGGCAAGTATAACGTTACATTGTGGGCGTATTTTGCATAGGGGGTACCCCCACTATGAAGTTCTTTAAAACAGTCTAAATTAATGTAGTTTGTTTGTGTGTTGGTGTAATGGTGAAGTTACACCTTACTCCAAAGGAGACATTACACACTATTGCAATGACCCATACTCCCAACTGCCATTACTATACTAATAGTCACACTCCCATAATACATCGCTACCCACCAAGGCAGAAACCATGAATACCCATAATGTAGCTGTTGTCGGTGCGTGTGTACGTGTGTGTGGGTGTGAGGGATGTGTGTGTGTGTGTTGTGTGTGTGTGGTGTTGTGTGTGTGGGGGTGTGCTTTAACGTGGCTTGTATGTGGTGCACTTGATTCCAGTTCTGTCTGTTCTTACACCATGTATTTTGTCTAAGTCATGTCCTTGTCTTTGCACCACTGGTTTGTTCTGGGTGACAGTATGATCGACGTCTGCTTTGACTGGTTCTCCCTCCATATGTCCATTACTGATTTGCTTGGCAAAATAATTAAACTTACCAAAATTCAGCGTTGTGAATCTGAACCAGTCTACTGGTAAGTAGAGATTACGCGTTATTGCCTCATGGCAGTTATTTTTTCACTGACGGCGTACGTTACTTCTTTTAACATGGATTGATCCAGACAATTATTGGTATTTACTGCAGAGGTAACCTGGGCTAATTGGTCTACCCATTCTTCGTGTTACATTAAAGGTTTATGGACAAGCTGCGGTTGGTTGTGAAAAAATATTGCTTTCATGTCGACTTCGTTAGAGTAAGTTTAGTACTTCTATTCATAAAAACTTTAGAATACATTGGGCCTTGGGAGAGAACGACCAAATCTCAAGTTGAGTACCACATATACTTGAAGGGAAACATAAATGTGAAATGATGTTTTACTGTTGTATTGCGTCACATGATGGCTGCTGAGTTCTAAGGAAGTCAAACATAGATATATACAACACAAAACAGAATTATGTGTTTTCAGAAAACAAGATTTGAGTGGGTTTTTTTATAGAACTGGATACAGATGATGGAAACCGTGCTCCACGGATGTGGGAAGGTTGTGCCAAAGTCTGGACCAGCCACAGTAACGCTTTGACAACGATGGCGCGGTACTTTAGGGTGCAAAGTTTATTGTGAGATCAGTTGATGATCCGGAGTTACTTGGAAAATGAGATTAATGCGCCAGGGAAGGAAAATATATGTAGTGCAGATCCATTGACACACTGACACAATGACTAATAATTTGAGTTGCACACATGTTGGAAATGGAGTCAATAATTAAATCTATAAAGTTAGGGGATATATGCTCAATCCTCCTGGCGCCTAAGATCAAACGAGCTGCCTGTTTTAATTCTCATCGGTAAAGCTAATTGAATAAAACTGTCAAGAGAAAAAAAGACAGACAATACTCCGTGAATCAAAAAAATGTGCAAAGGATAAACATGGCTTGAACACTAATGCATATCACTATACCTAGATTTGTTGTTGTTATACAGCATCTATATACTTTCATGTTTCTGAAAAATGAAGAAATGGACTGACTGAAATACGCTAGTATGACGGGTTTGTAAGCACCACCCCTTTTTTCCCCCATTTCCTATGGGGATGTCACACATGTGTTTGTGAGGAATGTACAATATCATGATGCCTTGTCAAACTTAATAAATTAACATTTTCGTGAATATTTCAACTACGGACTAATCAATGAATCTATTATAGCCAATGTGCCAAGTGATGTGACAAATCTTGGTCATGGATATCATGACTAGATTAGTCTACTTCTAGTCATGACGAGTGGTGTGTAGTGAAAGTGCCATTTAATCCAAGATACAACAGACAGCTTCTGCTCTAACTTAAA